>CM047812.1:86564022-86833563 GCA_026214975.1 Gentiana macrophylla
AAACAAAGTTAATATTACAAACCAACAACAAAGTTTGTCAATAACAAAAGGAGTCAAGCGCCTCGAAATCAAGGCCGACTTGCGAATCTCCGGCTGCGCCGCCCCTCACCACAGGCGGCTGATCCCCTCTCTGTATTGGCGGCATCAAGATCGCTGCTGGCGACCGCATGTTCTCTTCTGCGCCCTTTGGAAATACCGCCGCCCGGTAAACCATCCACCCTACATTGCTCGCGGTACTCTGCGATCTCTCCTCGGAGTAAGGAACCACGGGATGATATTGAATGAGCTCGGCGTGAAGGAATTCTCACGAGTCCACGCCGCCATATCTTGTAAAGCGGGGACCCTATCTTTGATGCATCGACTCTGAGACACACGCGCGCCATATGATAGCGACCTTGGTCATAATTGTCACCAGATCTTTCCAATATTCGGTATTTGTCTTTATACTCTGTGTGGCGGCCTGAATTTTGCCTGGATATCCGAGGCAAGGTCCTCGGCCTTCTTGATAGCCTCCTCGGCCTTCGTCTTTGGCGTCCTCGGCTTTCCGGCGGGCATCCTCGGTTTCCTTAGCGGCATCGGCGGCACCCTCGGCCGGTTTTCAACTTTTGCTCACGAGCACCCAAGGCGGGCCGACCTTCTTGCGATGATTCTTCTCATGAGTAACTTGGCGCTCCAACTCGGCTATCCTATCCGCCTGTGTCTGTTCTTTAGCGGTATATAGGGCCTTGGCATCGCCAACTACGGCCTCGAGATCCTTCATTATCTGCGCCAACTCCTGGTTCTCTGCGCGCTTCTTCACCAACTCATCGCTCGTCCGTTGTTCGCTCTCCACCAACTTCTCGGCGAGTATCAAAGCGGCGAGCATGCAACGCGAGACCTAAGAAAGACACGATAAGCACTTGGAAGATAAAAGGAAATTAAATGAGAAAAACATATTTACCTTGTGCGCCGACATCCCATACTCGGCGGCGGCACCCTCATAGCCTCGCGGGATCAATAAGCTGTTGCCCGATGTTGGCGAGAGCAATCCTTTTTATCGATCCGGTCCCCACGGATAAGCGAGCCTCGGCGCTCCATTTTACGGTAAGTACAGGAAGAGGAGGAACGGCCGATGAGCGACTCCATCATCACACCCCGACCAAAGCGACGATTGATCAGTAGCAAAGCCTCGTCAAAGTATAGAGGAATGTCAGCGCTCGCCGAAGCTTCTTGCCGTGCGCGATCCTGCGGCACGAATCCATAAGCGGGGTAAGGTTGAGAGGAGAATCGAGGAACCCTCAGGTCGGCGACCTCAGGACGGGCGCATCCACTCTTGGTCTTTTCCGGGAAATGGGGCGTCTTCAAGAACATCTTGAGACTCTCTTGCCGCTTACCAAAGCGGTGGTGAGCCGCCAATTTGGTGGCGGACTTCTTACGTAATCACTCGGCAATCGCAAGCACGAGAGGAGGTCCCGCCTCGAGATCTTTGTACCCGCGCAACTGAACGGTCACTACGATTGATCCGCGCATGAGCGATCGGTATGATCACGGGATCGCCCTCGCAAACTCTTCCTCCCGCGTCTTCCTCGCGGCATTAGCAGCGGCAACATTGACACTCCTGCGAAGACCGGATGCCGGCATCACTGAAAAAGAAAGGAGGAGAGGAAGCAATCAGAAATGTTAAAAAAAAAAATAAAAAAAAGGGAGTAGGGGGACTGTGCCCAGGGCCGCCCCGACCCCGCGTACAGGCTTGCGTATTTTTGGGTTAGCAAAAACAAAAATAGAGAAGAAATGGTTTTACCCTGGCGGCTCGACCAATCACCGCCACACTCTTCGCGCCTTCTGCGTCGGAAAGGTCTACCCAAGTGGCATTCGCCGACCCGGTCGAGGATCAATAAGCTCCACACTGGCGGGGGAATGTTCACGGCAGCGAGAATCCCGGCACCAAGCGGCCGGGATCCACGCCATCCTCGCGCTACCCGACTTTACGTTCGTCAACATCCGGACAGCGATCATGCGGACTGGCGCAGATCCGTCTGAGCTAATCAAGGCCACAATCGCCTCTACTTCTTTAGGGCTTGCGAAAGGAACCACTCTATCTTTAAGCCACTTGGAGTCTAGTCCGCGTGCGCCCGGCTCCCAAAATGCGGAATGGCCATCCGACCTGGATTGCACCCGCGAGACTCTTTGAATCCAGTTATAGATTTTGTTGTCGGGCGGGGTAAAAAAGGCGAGGCCTCCCTCACGCGCCCTCACGCTCACCGCCCGGAGTTTGGGTGCCGGCGAAATCATGGAACTCCTAAACAGACCCAAGGAGGCTCAATTCCATTAAGGCGACACGTCGCAATAAGCGCCGCCGAGTCCTAACAACATTAGGGTGAAAGTCCGCGGCAAGGCTTCAAGCAAATACATCACCTCCACCAAAAAAGGATCGAAGGGGGCTGAACCCGCCAGAAATTGTCAAAAAGGCGTACAAGCTGGTCCCTGGCGGAGCACCCATAAGTATACTCATACTATCATTTGTCCATGCACGGGTAAAAATGATAGTCATCGGAGAGTTGGTATCGGGCGCGGATAAGCGGTGTTAAAGTCGAGCGCCGCGCCAACAAAGATCTCATTCTGCATCGGCGGTAGCGATGCATGGCCTTGACTTTCCACCCTCTTCCAAAGACTCGCATGATCTTCAAGGCGTCTGGATTTTCCCTCTGCGGGCGGAGCTAGCGGTGCAGGTGCCCCTACGGCCGTCCCCCTTCGCTTTGCGGCCTCGGGTGACGCCGCTGAATCCTTTCACCGCGAGTCTTAGAAATTCGCTCTGGGAGCTAAGTCTTTGCAAGGATTGAGCGGTGAGTGCCCCTCGTTATAAGGAGCCTTTGGCCTCTCGCTTGATCTCGGCGCGAGTCCTCTTCGTCGAGAATGGGAAGGAGAAACCTCGCCGCTTGCCTCTTCCTCCTCGCCCCGCCATCACCATAATTAAATTCTTCGTGATCATTTATCGTCCCATTTATGCGACATAACGCAAAATGAAGAGAGGTGGATCAACGCCGTTCGGTCGACACCGCCCCCATTTCGCGCGCACACCACTGCCACAGGGGCAATGGGGTCATAAAGAAATACTACACACAAAAATTGAAAAATTGCCCCCAATCCTCGAAGGCTTCAAATTCACAAAAGAAGGGTTTAGGCATCACGGATTCTGTCACGGTTAAAAAACCTCAAAATCCGAATATCTACGGGACAAAAAGCGTACTTATGATGCATGCAGGCCAGGAATCAACCACAAAATGATGATCAACAAAGAAAAACCCGGTGTTAGATCGGATAAAGATGGTACCTTTATGATCCGGATGGCGAAAATTGGGAAGACAAAGATGATCACTCCGATCATTTGTAAAGGGCTCACTCCGATGAAATTCAAACACGACCTCGGCCTCGAGTGCGGAAACTTGGTTCCAAATCACCACAAGATGCTCGATTTACGGCTTGGTAGAAAGGATTTGATCACCTGAAAATTTTGGAAAAAGGTTTTTCGTAAAAGTGGAAGAAGGAAATGGCAACCCGCCAAATAGACAAGCACTCAACCAACCAGCGGCCATGATTGTTTTCATCCAACGGTTCGGGTTTTTTGGCGGGAAAGCAAAAGGTTTGAATTGGACACGGCGCTTTGAAATTTGAAGTTTGCGTGAAAAGCGCAACGCCATCATCACGGCCGTCACGATTTCTACGGCGAAAGCGTCACCTTGTCGAACCGAAAGGGCGCCACATTTAATGATACACGGCGTTACTGCGGCCTATTTATATTGCTCCACGTTGCACGCCACCAGTAATAGCTCGCCTGTACAGTTTGCGCTTTCGCCAATACAAATGACTTCGCCATCTCGCCTGGGATCGCAGAAAATGATTAAATCGAAACTCAACATGTCGACCTCGGTCGGACCAACGAGCACGCAGACGATTTACATCGCAAGCTCTCTCGCGCGCGATCGCGGCGGCGACGAAACGGCTCCTCGCGGCATATCTGGATCGCTACATCTTTGTGCACCTCAACATGTCGACATCGGTCGAGACCAACGAGTACGGACGATTTACATCATAAGCTCTCAAGCGCGATCGCGGCGACGAAGCGACTCACCGCGGCATATCTGGATCGCCTATCGTTTGTGCACCTCAACATGTCGACCTCGGTCGGACCAACGAGCACGGACGATTTACATCGCAAGCTCTCAAGCCGCGATCGCGGCGATCGAAACGACTCCGCGGCGCATATCCTGGATCGCTACATCTTGTGCACCTCAACATGTCGACCTCGGTCGGACCAGCGAGCACGGACGATTTACATCGCAAGCTCTCAAGCGCGATCGCGCGGCGACGAGCAGCTCACCCGCGGCATATCGGATCGCTCTATCTTTGTGCACCTCAACATGTCGACCTCGGTCGGACCAACGAGCACGGACGATTTACATCGCAAGCTCTCAAGCGCGATCGCGGCGACTGAACGACTCCTCGCGGCATATCTGGATCTCTACATCTTGTGCACCTCAACATGTCGACCTCGGTCGGACCAACGAGCACAGACGATTTACATCGCAAGCTCTCAAGCGCGATCGCGGCGGCGAAACGACTCACCGCGGCATATACGGATCTCTCTATCTTTGTGCACCTCAACATATCGACCTCGGTCGGACCAACGAACACGGACGATTTACGCCGCAAGCTCTCAAGCGCGATCGCGGGCGACGAAACGGTTGCTCGCGGCATATACGGATCTCTACATCTTTGTGCACCTCAACATGTCGACCTCGGTCGGACCAACGAGCACGGAGACGATTTACATCGCAAGCTCTCAAGCGCGATCGCCGGCGGCGAAACGACTCCTCGCGGCATATACGGATCTCTACATCTTTGTGCACCTCAAATCGTCGTCGCGGTGTCATCACATCTCCCGCTGCGTCCACAAAGCGCCAGGTATCCCAAGCGGATGGAGCGGTTCAAAAGCCATCATTGGTGGTCTTCCCGAGTTTTAGCCGCGTTTGATAGGGCTACTTTGACTAGGGACTATTCCGGACGAAAAATAGCCCATGATTACCCACCATAAATAACCGTCCGCCGAATGCTCATAATGACGGTAAACCTCTCAGATAACCATCATACGCCGGTCATTATGATTGTCTCTTGAGATAGCCGTCGCTCTGCCATGCGCCTACCATTATGGTAATCCATGCCAAACACGCCACCTCCTCTATAAAAGCCGACCATGTTACTACCTTCTCCACAAATGCTTACTCTCCCATTTGAGTCACTCGTTTCTTCCTTAAAAATCCGAGAAAACCAAGAATGTCAGAGTGGATAATGATGAATACGAGTTCATGGAGGAGTACAAAGGCAACGAGCACTGGAATCCGCTTGCATTTTCTCCACAACCCATCGGTGGGAGAACAACCCCCAATCTCAATTCCACGAGTAGAAATGGAACAGAATCTCGATACCGCTGCCGCCTTCCTACTGCCCGAGTGTCACGGATTTTATCAACACAAAATAAACAAGTAATAATCCGGTTAACCTCAAGTATAAGGATCGTAGTATGGAGGCTAATGCCGGGTCGATCTTACGGGGAACTAAACGATTGTGATTTCTAGTTTTTATCTAACTAACCTATGTCACGATTACTAAGCTAAATAGCGGATAAAACTAAACGAATACGGAAAACTAAACTTAACTAAAACGTAAAACTGGACAGAAGAGATGATCTAAAGCCAGGAAGGATACGGGCTGCGAACCAATTTAAACTAACTAATCTAAGATGCGGATAAAAGTAAACTAACTAGACAAATTCAAGCTTTTAAGGATTTAAATCAAATTTATAACGAGCAAACGAGGATTGATCCACCTATCCAACAAGCATTGATTCCTATCTCGATTATATTGCGGTTTTTATTGAGTTGTGATTCACCTCACCTAAACATGAACCCTAATTCCTTAGAAAGTTCATCTATCAATCTATTATCTTCCGATGTAAGATTAACGCGTTTAATAACCAAAGGTGCAAACTTTGTGTTTATAATCTAGTAATCAGACCTATTAACTTCCGTTATGATAGATTCGAGTTACTATTCTTATTCATGGTGATCTAGGGTTTATTAAGACTTCCATCAACAATAAACAATCAACACATGCATATCTTCCGATATAAAAGCAAATTAAACATGAATAAGCATGAATAAGAAACAACCTTTATTAAAAACTCACAGTATAATCGAAGAAAGCGAAATCAACAATTGTTGGGCGGCTTCACAATACTCGTTTGATGAAGCTTTTAGCCTCTCGAACATCCTCGGCAACTCAAATTTGCGAAGCGATTGCATAAAAAGTAACTAGTGTTTAATCTAAATTAAGAGCATAAAAATAGAAATAAAAGATGAAAACGCAGACCTAAAGCCGCCTTTAGGTTTAGGGTTTTGAATAATGTGTGTATGATCCTCTTTTGTGGAAAACGACCCGACTATATATAGATTTTAAAGTCGGTTACGCTAAGTCGGACCACGGACGCCCGTCTGAAAACCTTGAGCGCCCGTCCACTCTTCATATGAACTTCAAATCGGGCGAGTCATGACCAGGCGCTCGTCAGGACGGCGTCCACTCCAGCGTCAAACTTCACGAATCAAAGATGACATCACGGGCGCTCGTTCAATTACACCAGGCACGCCCGGCCTTTGGGCCGGAGATTGCAGACGCCTTGATTTGATATGATCGATTTTGATTTATTGATCTTTATCTCTTCTATCTCTATCCCACTTCTTCATTATCGCTTTTATCATCAATTAGCTCGAACTTAATCAACCTTTGATCATCTTTTTGAGCCTCAAACATGTATCTATAACACATAAAAACATCGCAAAATGTAATAATGCTCAAATAATCATAAAATCACAATTAAAACGCCAAAATTAACCAAGTTTGCGATTAACTCATTTAAAATATCATTTGCTCAATATATCCATTAAACCTCGTTTCTTATGCGATTTAGTACAAATACGAGGAAAAATATTATAGAATATAGCGTTATAAATCGTATAAATTCACCCTTAACAACTCCCCACACTTAAGCTTTTGCTCGTCCGAGCAAAACAAAACAAAAGTTAGGCTCGAGAGAAGAACAGGCATCTAAACATGCATAACACATATCCAATAAATCGAGAAGTTCACCCTTGTGCGTGTGCATAGCCATAATAAACTTCCACTATATCAAACTCGAGAAACTCAAAGCAAAACTAGCTAATACCCCCTTGTAGACTAGTAATAAAGGACACTCATAAGATGCACCCTACAAGCGTGATATATCCCGAAAAGAATGATCGAATATATCTAGGGCCTTTCTGAAATACTCGAGAGGATAATCCTACAACATATCATCGGTTTCTACTTGGGGATAAAGTGACGATAACTTAGTCTTATATACATTTCATAACACTTTATCAGTTGATTTAACTTTTCACTTAAAACACACATCGAATGAGCTCTTGCCTGTCATAGCGAGAATAGGACATTTCGAGATAATACCCTACCTTACTCCAATCATAAGGCGACTTCTTACATTGTCGTGAGCTTTTAGTCATCATAGTGGTATAGGACATACGTGGTATACCCTATCGCACTCAAATCATCGACTAGCTTTCGACACACCCAATAATTTCATATTAATTCAACTTTTTCACTTTGACAATAGCTACGTGTTACTTATCACATTCAAACCTTAGATATTCACAGTATCTCATACTCCGGATCTAAATACAAACTATCATAAATCTCACGATATATACGTAGCACTAAGCACATGACTTACGAGATAATCAAAAACTACTAATCCAAAAGGGGTATAACTTATAAATTAGCTCATCATTCACTATGGCTCGTGAAAAATAGTGTCAGGTGAAACATCTAATTTACCAAATATATTAATACATTTAACCGAATCGCCTACTCGGGACAAAACAAAAACAACAGTGTCGGAAAATTTCAAAAATTTTAGCTCATTTGCATAGAAACATTACGAATTAAACAAATGTGTAGATACATATCGAAACATTCCCTCCCCCACACTTAAAAATCAACATGTCCTCGTGTTGTGCAAAAGCGAAAAGAAAAGGAAAAGACTTAGGTGATTTAAATCGAAACTCGAATCGTTGGTCGGGCCGGAGCCTTCATAATGATATCAAGAATGCGTAACCAGACAATGTAGATACCTGCACATCTTAGACAACATGGAACCATCTCGGGGAAAACGGGGAGTCATACCAACATGAAAAGAGATATCAAAAATAAAGATAAAGCAAAGTGATAGCACACAAGACATCCAGAAAGTTGAAACACAGTTGAAATGAAAGTACGCTCGGCTTATGGCTTACAAGATCCATCGAAAAATAAATAGTATCAATATCAAAATTACAACGAACCAAGTAAAAATGTCAATACAAAACAACCAACGTGAAAATAGACAAATAAGATCAAGGTTGGCTCGGTGCCGCAGAATCATCGGTGGAGGATCGAGAGGAGGTCGGAAGGTGGTGCCGTAGCCACTATTTGCCGAGTCGGTGCTCCTCATCTGAAGATGGCTCAGAGTCGTGTAGAGCATCCGCAATGACCTGCTCAATCTCATCAGTAAAAAGATAATCAACGGAGCTCGGATTGAAGATCCTGTCATCCCTCGGCTGCCGGCCCTCACAGATGCACTGAAGAATCGTCAAAATGTTGTTCTGTGTATCCCGAATATCACCGAGCCATTCCGGAAACTATTGGCCATGCTTAACCGCATCGGCGGCGGGAGATAAAGGAGGAAGGGAGGATGCACGAGGTGTTGCCGATGAACCAGGCTCCGTAGGTGCCTCCGGCTCTCGAATGTCGAGGGCTTACTCTTTTCCTTTGTATAGGCCTAGGGTTCTTGACTTATGATCCGCCCCAAACTCAGGCACACCGGCATCGAGGCACAAGCGTGGATCAAGTGAGGGACGATCAAGCTCCGTGTATAAACCTTACGATTGATCGAGATCTCGTCATACAATGCCTGTCCCACATCCACATTCAAGCCAAATGTCAGCGCGCATACAACATGCCCAGGTCACTATATGAAAATGTGTCAAGTTGTTCTTAGGCAACAACCGACTTTGAATGAATCGACACTGGACCTTCCAATCCTCCGTCCAGGTCGTGGTAACCAACTCCTTCCGGTCTCCTCCCGGTCTCAGCGTCGAGGCCACATCCGGGCAAACTCTCGATCTCAACTCCTCCAAAGGATCCTGTCCCAAACTCGTCTCATGCACAATCTCCTCCTTATAATCCCGACCCTCGAAAGCCGCTAAGTTGTATTTCCGATTAATCACCTCCGGTGTAAAGGGAACTTCTACCCCTCGAACCACGACTACCTTCGTCCCCAAGTCGGTTTGAGCAGTTTGCATAAAATTCCCGAACTAGGAGCTATTCACCGGGGTAGCGGGATTGTCATCAAGGCTTCCCACTTCCTATCCTAAGCAACTTAACTTGAACCCGGATCGACCTTCGCCTCCAAAATAGCCCTCTCAACCAACATGTTTCTCGAAAAGTAATGTTTAGTATAAACTTCATGGGCTCACAGGGTTCACGAATCGGCGAGGCAATGGCATCGGGAGCAACGGTTTTAGACTTCTTTCTAGGAGGGGCTGCCTAGGTACAACCGGTTCCTCTTCCCGGGTAGCATCGGCAGTTTCTCGACCACTGAGACGATCCTCCACCTCTCGAACTCTAGGCATCCGTACCAAAGGCACATCATCATCCGTCTCGGACTCCGAGGTTGGCTCATCTCTTAAGGTTGCCCTAGTTTGGGTGGCTCACAGGGGTTGCTCACGAATACTCACACCCGGTTAGGATCAACTAAGGTAGGGTCAATCTCTTTCGCTTTTTCCCGCCTCCGGGCCACTTCCTTACCATGCCTCTTCACAAGCGCCTTCTTATGAACCATTTCCACGCCTAGTCTAAACCAAACAATCCTAATGTGCACAAAGATACCCGTTTAACATCCAAAGCGGGATTTCAAAACAACCAAACCACAACCACCACCATAACCATCACCAAACAATCCATTCATCACCCATCACAACACCACATCACCAAAGCGAGCAGAAAGAAACACCAAAACGGAAAAAAACAAATTAAGGTGACATTCAAGAAAAGCGAGCCGACCCAAAGATCGAACTCACAAAAGCGTGAATGAAATCCGGAGAAAAGTTGTTACTAACTTACCGAGTAGGGTGAGTAGATGTTGATTGAGGTGAAAGCGAGTCCAAACAACGCAAGAATGACCTCCAAAATCAAATTTTTCTTCCAAAAAGTCGGATTTGCAATGGGTGCGATTCTCCAAAAATATCGTGTTTTGGGGATTTGGTTATGAAAATCAAAGAGAGGGTATCAAGGCGGCTGTAGCACTTTGAATCGCTCCAATCGGTTTAGAATCGGCGATTTTAGGGCAAAAGGAGGGAGAGAAACCGTTTTGATTTTTGAATTACGAAAAGTGAGGGTTCACTCGATGAAGGGGTATATAGAGGCGAGAGGTTGGGCGCTCGTCCAACTCGGTGGACGGGCGTCCACCGGGAAATCGAATGAAGCTGGGCGGGCGTCCGGTTTATTAAACGCTTCGTCCAAGAGTTTAAATCACATCTGAGATTGGAGGAATAAAGCAGGCGGGCGTCGAGGCTTAGTGGGCGCTTCGTCCTAAAATTGGTCAAAGCGGACGGGCGTCGAGTTACGGGCGGGCGCCCAAGCGATATAAGTTGAAAAATTATAAAATTTCCATACAAATCCAATACAAAATTGCCCTTTCTTATTAACTTATATAAAACTTCAAAAATACAAATAAAAAGCAAATGAAGTACAAAATTACTAATAAATAAAAACAAATGGAAAGCAGTGGGTTGCCTCAGCTCGGCGCTTTGTTTTACGTCGTTTGCTCGACGAAACATCCTAAAACGCTAGTCATCATAAATGTCCGACCAATCGATCACTCGAATGAGGCGGCGGAGCATGTCAATCGCGGAGGGAAATCATACTCATCTTGTAAACCCGAGTCCTCACGGTACATCAACACCTCGAAAGTGCTCGACTTGCGGCACTAGCGCTAAATCTGTCGACATCGGATCATTGAGGATGGTGTAAGGGCGTCCTAGAGCTGCTGTAACTCCTCGGTAGTAAAGTCTCCACCTCCCGAACAACGGGGAACAATAAGAACATAGGTGACCGTCTTGGCGCGGGTACTAATGTCAAAATCTACGTGCAAAGCGATGGTTCCTCCCGGTCCGTCATCTACGATAATGAGTGGAATCCTCCTAAGGAAAGGTAACTCCTCAATTTGAACACCGAAATCCATATCTAGAAAGCACAACTAAGCGGTGAGATAAAAACAAAAACTTAATAAGACTAAAAGCTGAATAAACTAAACTTAAATACTAATACTATCAAAACATAAAACAAAACAACTAAAAGAAACGATATCTAGGTTGCCCCCTAGTGGCGCTTTTGGTTAATGTCGTTAGCTCGACACATTGTAAGCTCGATCTGGATCAGGCCATTTAACCTTTACGCGACCACTACCTCGTTTAAGCTCGATCAGAGTAGTGTGCTGTGAAAGCTTGACATCTCACACATGGGGTGAAATCTTTGAAAGCTCTCCAAACCTTCTTAAGTCTCCCCGTGGTTGTGTTCTTTCTCCTCGACTCCTCGATGGCGTTTAAGTTGTCGCTCCCTCTCTAACTCTTCCATATCGGCACTACCTGCTAGAACTTCTTCAGACGGATCACTACCGTTATCCTCGGAGAACAAGTCGAGTGATAACTCGTCAAATTCTTCGACGAGTAACACCACATCCGAGAATATCGAGAAATTTAACAATCAAAGATGTCTCTTTAGGTTCACCAATATAGTGTTTGCACCTTTGACCGTTGACTCAAAGCGGTTCACCACTATAACCACGAAGTTCTAGAGCGCCTCCGGAATGATTTGGAGAATCTCGAAAGGGCCGGACCAACGTGTCCTTAACTTTCGAGAAGCAGATGTAACCTGGAATTATATAGAAGAACTCGTTCGCCGACATGAAATTCTCTCCTCTTAATCTTAGCATCGTGGAGTAGCTTCATCTTATCCTTACTAATCCTGGCACTTTCATAGGCTGGAGTGCGAATTAAATCCGGCTCATATATAGCTTTGTAGTCGATGCTTCCCACAAGATTCGGAATCAAAGTTCAAAAACTTTGTAGCCCAATAAGCTCTATGCTCTAACTCGACGACAGCGGATGACATGGTTTCCGTAGACCATTTGATATGGTGATGTACCCGTGGGGGTCTTATAGGCGATTCGATATGCCCCAAAGTACATCATCCAACTTTAGACTCATCTTTCCTATGATCATTACGATCTTCTCCGGGATCTTCTTAATGCTCTGGTTGCTCCTTTCAAGCACGACCACTAGTCATCGGATGATACGGTGTGCCAATTTTATGACGAACACCATACTTCTCAAGTACTTTCTCACAGGGGTCGGTTGCGAGAAATCGTCCCTTCATCAGCTGATCAAGGCACGTGGACATCCAAACCTCACGAAAATATTCTTCTTTAGAAATTTCATTACCGTTTATGATCATTGTGAGGAGTGGCTTGGGCCTCACCCATTTAGACACGTAGTCTCACGCAGACTAAGATGTATTTATTACCGCAAGATGATGGGAATGGTCCCATAAAATCGATACCCCATACATCAAAGACTTCGCATTCGAGGATGGGTTTTAAAGGCATGTCAAGGCGCCTTGTCGAGTACCGGTTCTTTGGCACCTATCACAAGCTTTACAGAAAGCTTCCGTATCTTTAAAGATCGTAGGCCAATAGAAACCGGATTGAAATATCTTAGCAACGGTTTTCCAAGGACCAAAGTGACCTCTGTGGGTCCACTGTAGCCTTTGCTCAATGATGTCACGTTGCTCAGATTACGGAATACATCTCCTAAGCAAACCATCTTTCTGAGATCTTGAAAAGATAAGGTTCATCCCAAGCGAAATATTTCAAATCCGAGAAGAACTTTTTCTTCTACGATAAGACATCTACGGATCGAGATAACGGCCATGAAGGTAGTTTACAATGGAAGAATACCATGGAACATCGGGAGGCGGCCATCGATCAACATGATGTTTTCTAGAGGAAAGTAAAGATCTATATCATCTGGTTCATTCTTTTCCTCATTTAACATCCTAGACACGTGATCCGCCACTACATTTTCACTGCCCTTTTTGTCCTTAATTTGAACGTCAAACTCTTGTAGGGTCAATATCCAACGTAGTAAGCGCGGTTTAGCCTCTTTCTTAGTCATCGGTAGCATAAGCGGCGTGATCGAGTCCCACACGATCACTTGAGCTCTAACAAGTAACTACGAAACTTGTCCATAGCAAAGACCACGGCCGGTAGTTCCGCACCGATAGTAGTATAGTTAACTTGAGAGGGGTTCAATGTGTGGCTTGCGTAATAGATAGGCTGGAACTTTCCTTTGATCTTTTGCCCTAGAACAGCACCAACAGCATAATTTGATGCGTCGCACATAAGCTCAAATGGTAGGTTCCAGTCAGGCGATATAAGAATCGGGGCGAGATATTAAAGCGATCCTTAAGCTCCTCAAACGCTTGCTTGCAGCTCTCATCAAAATTAAACTCAACGTCTTCCTTTAGTAAAGTGGACAGGGGCTTGGCTATCTTGGAGAAATCTTGAATGAACCTCCTATAGAAGCCGACATGTCCAAGAAAGCCTCTCACTTCGCGCACATTTTTAGGATAGCTCATCTTCTCGATAGCTTCTACTTTTGCCCTGTCAACTTCTATACCCTTGGCGGAGATCTTGTGGCCAAGAACTATTCCTTCATCTACCATGAAATGGCATTTTTCCCAATTAAGTACTAGGTTCTTTTCCACACATCTGGATAACACCTGATCAAGATTGTCAAGGCAATCATCAAAAGACTGACCAAAAACCGAAAAATCGTCCATAAAAATCTCCATACACTTTTCTACAAGCCCGTCAAAGATGGCTAGCATACATCATTGGAATGTAGGCGGGGCATTGCGAGAGACCGAGCGGCATTAAATGCAGTAGGCGAATGTACCGTAAGCGGCAGGTGAAGGTGGTCTTTTCTTGGTCAATTTGGATCAATGGGTATCTGGAAATATCACGAATATCCATCTAGGAAGCGATAAAATCGTGTCCCGCCAGGCGCTCGAGCATCCGGTCAATGAATGGAAGGGAAAGTGATCTTTCATGGTTACCTCATTGAGCTTTCGATAATCGATCTGAGACTCTGTAACGATAACAAGCCTCAATGCAATTTCCTCTCCCTTCTCATTCTTTTCAATTGTAATTCCACCTTTTTGGGAACTACTTGAGTCGGGAAACCCATTCACTATCCGCGATGGCATAAATGATCCCAGTGTCCGGAAGTTTAATTTCTTTTAACGACTTCTTGCATATGAGGTTGAGCCTTATTTGGGGTTTATCGACACACTTGGCGCCCTCATTCGTCTTGATCTTGTGCATGCGGATGTCGGAGATATTCCACGATATCTCCTACTTGCCAACCAAAAGCTTTTTCATTCTTCTTTGAGAGCGTTGATCGGTTTCATTTCTCTGCATGCGGGAAAGCTTGGCGGATATGATTAAAGGAAGCTTGTCGCCTTCTCTTAAGAACACATACTTAAGATGTTTAGGTAACGGCTTCAACACCAAATCCATGAGGGGGTCTTCTAAACTAGACTTGAGATCTCCACTTTTCAACTCAATATCATTGAGTTTACTCTGTGGTCCCACCGCCAAAGCTTCTCCTTCCAATGACTCTTCCTCAAAATCACCGCTAGGTGATCCAGATTCACCCTACCATGAGTATTGATTATCAACTAATCGCTCATATTGCGCTTCTACTGACCATGACTTGCTTATCCATATAGTCGGTGAAATCATCCATCATATAATCAATGGAAAAGCCGGTTGGAGGGCGAGAGGGTACTTGAATGGATTTTAAGACATTGTAACTCACCTCTTGGTCACCAACTCGGATAGTCACTTGCCCACCATCGCGATCGATGAGAGCTCTAGTTGTAGATAAGAAAGGTCTTCCTAGAATCAAGGAGCGTTTTAGTCTTTCTCTATATCTAAAACATACCAATCAAGCTGGAAAGGTAAATCGATCAATCTGAACCAAAGCGTCTTTTAAGATTCTGAAGCTTTCTTAGAGGATCTATCCATGAATTGTAAACTCATAGTAGTGGGTTCTAGAAGACTTTGTAAACCGATTTGTTTGCATCTGAGACATTGGCATAAGGCTTATAGAGGCACCTAGATCACACAAAGAATTTGGGAAGACTAGACCTCCATCAAAAGCTGTAAGTACGAATTTGCCGGGTCACCTCTTTTAATTGGTAAGTTTTCATAATTAATCATGGAACAATCCTCACCAATCTGCCTTTCCATACTGCTAATTTCTTTTTAGAAGACACAACATCCTTGATAAATTTTGTATACTTAGGCATCTCGACTAAGACATCCGACAATGGAAGATTCACACGAGTATTTTTCAAAAGGTTTAGCACCTTTCGTACTTCTTATCCTCAATCAAAGGAATGTTGCTCTTTCTCGGTGGAAATGGAAGTTTCTTAAGGTCATCCTCAGAGAAAACCTTTTCGAGGATGCAGCGACCGCTCTGTCTTCGAGATCCTTCCAACGAGCAGCTTTTTCAGATTTCTCGGTAGTCGAGGATCGGCCTCGACTTTCGCTTGCTTTTGCGGTCCTCAAAGGATCACCACTTGAGGATCACCAAATTCTTCACCTCTCGAGGGGATCACCACTGAGTTTTCTCTTTGCGATTGAGGGAGTGTAGGTGCTCGGCTTCCCTCCTGCCTTATCGATGGCAGGAGGGGCTAGTGGTTTCCCGGATGGGAAGGACCACTAACTTGAGTACCGCTCCTTAGATTCATTGCACTGGCCTCCTCCTTACCGTATTGAATTGATGGCACGAGGTCAGTACATGGGCCTTTGTTCAAATCGGCTGAGCAACTTGACCACCCTTTGGATTCTTCTCGGTGGCGGGCGGTGCCACAGGGGTCTAGAAGCCAACTGCTCAGCCAGTTGCCCAATTTGTCTCTCAAGATTCTTCATCGATCTACTTTGCTCTTCCAACTTAGCCTCAAGATTTGTAGGTTGGGAGGGGCCTTGAGAGTTTTGGAGATTTGGAGCATAAATTTGGTGGGCCGACTTTGAAATTGAGAATTTGAATTGGAAGGCCAATTCGATTGAACTTTTGCGTAGGATTGGAAAAATTCGAGTTTTGATTACGATTAAACCAGGGTTTATGTTGAAGTTCGATTCGAATTAAAATTCGAGTTGGGATTGAAATTTGAAGATGGACTAAACCCTTGGTTTTGAAAATTGCCCTGGCACTGAAACCGATTGAACCTTTGATTGTTCGGCCATAGAATGCATTCACTTCCGCATTCTCGTCCGTTCATAAGGCGAGGAATTTAGAAGTGTGCCCCACCTCGTCACAATTTTGACATGTGACTTGATTGTCTTGTCCATAGTCATGAGCAGCATTTACTTGATAAGGTGCGAGGGGATTAAATTGACATTGGCCATTCATATGGCGGTTTGGTGACAATTTCGCAATCTGAACACGAGGGTTACGTGGAAAAGAAGGAAGTTTGATTTATAGGATTGGAAACTTGAGGTGGGGCCATCTGGCACTGCGAGCATGGCAATCAAACTTTGTAGATTGACTTCCTCAACCTTGGGAGGAGGAGGTGCTTGAATTGCTTGATAAGAGGGGCATAGTTATATTTTGCAATGTCTTCAAACAATGCCCATCCTCATCAGGCGTTTTCTTGAAAGGCCCCTTGAGAAGAACTATTGACCATGCCTTTTGTAAGCTCGGTCAATCCATCCGAAGAATGTATTGATTTGCCTTTCGGTGGCAAGCCATGGTGGGGCATTTTCTAAGAAGGACTTGAATCTCTTCCAACACTCGAAGAAAGATTCATTCTCTCTACGATAAAATGTGAAAATGTCATTTAAGCCTTTGGGCGATTTTGAAGGTGGGAAATATTGACTCAAGAACTCCTTTCGAGTTACGCCAGGTGGTGATAGATTCGAAGGAGAGAGGTGTACCACTCTTTAGCCCTCCTTTCGAGAGAAAAGGAAAAAGTTTAAGTTTAATAGCATCCTCACTTACTCCTTGGATCGTGTAGTACACGCATATCTCTAAGAATGTGTGTAAGTGGGTATCGCTGGATTCTCGATTGGTAGCCGTGAAAAATTGATCGTCTTTGCATCATCTGGATGAGTCTGGCCCGACTCAAAGGTTTGTGCGATAATCATTTGGAATAACAATAGCCGGGTTGACCTTGACTTCGCTGGCATGGCGCGAGTCCGCCAATGTCGTCTATTATCGCGGCCATTATCACAAAATCGGTGATTTCTCTTGCTAGTTCTTCTTCAAGATCTCGCTCGGCTCACATGCGCGAGAACGCATGAATGGAAATTCCGCCTGTTTGGCCGGACTATGGTTCGCTCGGGGTCAGGGGTGTATATTAACGGTCCCTTTTGACTCCGAGTTTGCATAAACTGGACCAAAAACAAGTGGAACAAAACCTAAAAACTAAGAAGAGATAAAAGCCTAAACTAAAAATTAAAAGCCTAAAGAGAGGAAAGGAAAGAAGAAAAGAAACAAAAGTGTTAAAGAAAACAATACCGGACGGACGTCAAAAGATTGGACGGGCGTCGGATGAAATTGAGATCGGACGGGCGTTTAGTAGTTTAAAGCGCTCGTCGGTGAGACGAATATCTGAGCGGGCGTCCAAAACTTATGGGCCGCTCGTCTAAGTGAATAAAAGCGAAGCAAATTGATAATTTCCCGGTGGACGGGCGCCCAATATCCCCAGGCGCCCGGTTGCTCACGGGAAAACTTAGAACGAGCAGAATTTGCGAGATAAAGCAAGAAGGAAGAAAGAACGTCGAAAAAAAAGCAGAAAAAGCGAAGATCTAACTTCAAGAAAAATACTAAAGGAAAGTTTTAAACCCTAATTATCTACTTAACAACTACCTAAAACAATTATCAACTAAAACAGGAATTTAAAAGCGGATTAAAGCAGGAAAGCGAAACAAAAACAAAGCGAAAAAAAAGGAAAGCGAAAATAAAAACTAGACAACCGTCCGGTTCCACGCAACGGCGCCAAAAACTTGTCACGGATTTTATCAACACAAAATAAACAAGTAATAATCCGGTTAACCTCAAGTATAAGGATCGTAGTATGGAGGCTAATGCCGGGTCGATCTTACGGGAACTAAGCGATTGTGATTTCTAGTTTTATCTAACTAACCTATGTCACGATTACTAAGCTAAATAGCGGATAAAACTAAGCGAATACGGAAAACTAAACTTAACTAAAGCGTAAAAGCGGGACGAAGAGATGATCTAAAGCCAGGAAGGATAATGGCTGCGAACCAATTTAAACTAACTAATCTAAGATGCGGATAAAAGTAAACTAACTAGACAAATTCAAGCTTTTAAGGATTTAAATCAAATTTATAACGAGCAAACGAGGATTGATCCACCTATCCAACAAGCATTGATTCCCTATCTCGATTATATTGCAGTTTTATTCCGGGTTGTGATTCACCTCACCTAAACATGAACCCTAATTCCTTAGAAAGTTCATCTATCAATCTATTATCTTCCGATGTAAGATTAACGCGTTTAATAACCAAAGGTGCAAACTTTGTGTTTATAATCTAGTAATCAGACCTATTAACTTCCGTTATGATAGATTCGAGTTACTATTCTTATTCATGGTGATCTAGGGTTTATTAAGACTTCCATCAACAATAAACAATCAACACATGCATATCTTCCGATATAAAAGCAAATTAAACATGAATAAGCATGAATAAGAAACAACCTTTATTAAAAACTCACGGTATAATCGAAGAAAACGAAATCAACAATTGTTGGGCGGCTTCACAATACTCGTTTGATGAAGCTTTTAGCCTCTGAACATCCTCGGCAACTCAAATTTGCGTAAGCAATTGCATAAAAAGTAACTAGTGTTTAATCTAAATTAAGAGCATAAAAATAGAAATAAAAGATGAAAAACGCAGCCTAAAGCCGCCCCTAGGTTTAGGGTTTTGAATAATGTGTGTATGATCCTCTTTGTGGAGAAAACGACCCGACTATATATAGATTTTAAAGTCGGTTACGCTAAGTCGGCCACCGGACGCCCGTCTCGAAAACCTTGAGCGCCCGTCCACTCTTCATATGAACTTCAAATCGGGCGAGTCATGACCAGACGCCTTTCGTCCAGGCGGCGTCCACTCCAGCGTCAAACTTCACGAATCAAAGATGACATCACGGGACGCTCGTTCAATTACACCAGACGCCCGCCCACCTGGGCGGAGATGCAGACGCCGATTTGATATGATCGATTTTGATTTATTGATCTTTATCTCTTCTATCTCTATCCCACTTCTTCATTATCGCTTTTATCATCAATTAGCTCGAACTTAATCAACCTTTGATCATCTTTTGAGCCTCAAACATGTATCTATAACACATAAAAACATCGCAAAATGTAATAATGCTCAAATAATCATAAAATCACAATTAAAACGCCAAAATTAACCAAGTTTGCGATTAACTCATTTAAAATATCATTTGCTCAATATATCCATTAAACCCTCGTTTCTTATGCGATTTAGTACAAATACGGGGAAAAATATTATAGAATATAGCGTTATAAATCGTATAAATTCACCCTTAACACCGAGATTGCGGAGTTAGAGCGCGAAGAGGAAGCTGAGATAAGTGAATCCAGAATCCTGCGAGCTCATAGGAGGATCAGAGGTATTCATCGGCGATCGGATCCGCAGACCACCCAGAGCAGACTATTCAAAAAATTCGTGCGTCTAATACGGAGTGGAAACTGCCAGGGGGCCATGGTCGACGCTATCTGGGAAGAATGGCAAAGCGTCTTTCATCGAGTGGGCCCTTACAATCATCGAGTCCATGGTGAGATCCAAGATGAGAGAAGATCGCTCCTATATCCGAAAAAGGCGGCGGGTAGGTCGGTTCCCTTGTAAACGCTATGATCGACTGCGAACTATCAAGCGCGATGTCGACTCAGATCACCACTAACGTGTACTAGGAGGAGGAAACCGCTGGTAGTGATTGGAGGCCTTTTAGATAGTATAGCGTCAATTTCACGATGCGCTCGCGGGTTATGTTGCATCAACTTCATGTCACAACCCCGCCTCGCCTCTGAATGAGCGGTCTTGAGATTTCTGATACAAACAGAGAGTACTCTTTTCCTTACAATCATCGAGTCCGCAAGCTGAGATCCAAGATGAGAGAAGATCGCTTCCTATATCTGAGAAAGGGGCAGCCGGGTAGGTCAGTTCCCTTGTCGCTTGCGACTGACTGCGAACTATCAAGCGCGATGTCGACTCCAGATCACCACTAACGTGTACTAGGAGGAGGAAACCCGCTGGTAGTGATTGGCAGGCCTTTCGTATAGCGTCAATTTCACGATGCGCTCGCGGGTTATGTTGCATCAACTTCATGTCACAACCCCGCCTCGCCTCTGAAGGAGCGGTCTTGAGATTTCTGATACAAACAGAGAGTACTCTTTTCCCTTGCTTAAGATTTTTTCCCACTGGGTTTTTCTTAAGAGAGGTTTTGATGAGGCTCTACTAGTTTGTGTCCCTAATCATGAGTCCGCTCAACTTTTGTCTTCCAAGAGTGTTCATCAACGAAGACTCTCGACGAATACTACTCCACGCCGCAGCGATTTTCCGCCGCGAGTAGGGGCCATTGATGATCTGGAACGACACGGTCCCATTATTCCCGGTCAACTCGTCGGAGGGCATAAGTCAAACTCTTTCCCCGAACATGACGCGCGACGTCGCCAACTCCTTGGCCATCCCGCCGACTTCTTCAAAGATAAGGGGCCGCCCAAGACCTGGCGGGCCCATTTATATGAGAAGAAACACCGGCTAATGGAATGTTCATAAGCTTAGATAGAATGTGGGGCCAAGCGCCATCGTCGGGCATCGACACCGCTAGCACGAATAGTCTTTCTGACTTTATCCTTTCCCTATAAATACCCCTCTATGACATTAATGAAGATATAGAACAACTTTTGCGCATTTATTTCCATGAAACCTTTGTTGCATCTCTCTCTCTCTCTCATTTATTGCTTTCATATTACCGCCGTGAGTCTGCCACCAACCTCGATAAACGCCACCGTCCGACGGCGATAACCTCATTGATCGGAGCACCACGAAGAGGCCAGATATCCCACATCCAGGTTTGCCACCCTGACTACCTGACGGAAACGGACCCGTCAATTGGTAAGCTCCTGAAAGGTTGGACACCATATCTTCCAATCTGTATCCGCATCCAAGGGGGTAAAGCACTTTCCACATGCTTCAAACCAGAGTGTATCTTGTGCAGGAAGATAGGTTTACCTTCAGTCCAAATAGTTTTGACCTGCATTATAGTATTTTTTAGTTAGGTTTTTCATGATTTTTAGTGGAAAATTGTTTAATGTGCTGCTAGTTCGACGAGACATTAGCTTATTATTTATGACAAGTTTGCAGCAAACACAAATGTCTTGTTTAGTTGGTATAATATTTAAGGAAGGCAGATGATTTGTTTTACTATTTAATGTGTATATGATTGTACTTGGATATGCATGTACTAATATATCTATTAATGTACCGTTTATATTACATCTATTAATGTACATCCATCAATATATCTAGTAATGTACCTTGTATATGCGAATGAAAGATTCATCTATGTAGGTGTTAAGCATTCAAGAAGACTGTTTCAATACATGCAGACAAACTTGTATGACAGCCTAGTCTAGCATTTCTATGAATGATGGAGTCACCCGGATCATTATGTTCGTAGAGTTGGATATATGTTTAACGCGGCTCATCATACCTAGAGTGGACCATGATCAAAATGTTGATCTAAGATGGATCAATCAGACGTGAGACTAAAACTAAGTTGTAGTATGAATACTCACATTTCTAATTGTAGCCAAAGCATGGTCGAGAGGTACAATCTCGGAAGGGCGTGGTGGGTGAAAAAGCCTTGTCATATCTCTGTAGGCACAGGTCTGAAGCAAGCGTGTTATTTCAGCAGAGTGAGTAGCATACCTGGAGGAAAAGGTAAAGTATATTATAATCTGGCCTGTGAGTAAATGGCTATGAATAATTCATCGTAAATACCATTCTTTCAAAGGGTATGGTTCATTCAGTGGTGGGTCATGGAGGAAGTAAACATTACCCACGGTACCTGAGTGAAAGACACTGTGTAATATGGTATATTAATATCAGACATCATATGTTGAAAGTAACTGTTATCTAAAATGTAAAGCAGACACGCAGACAAGCGTAAATGTTTTTTTGTTTAATGTTAGGAATTTTTCGGCCACTGACAGGACCAGCTGGCATCTGAGTGGAATTTAGGAGGATATGTACATTAGTGAATGTATTCCGTATTGTCATTTAACAACCATATATGCAATGTGTAGTACACTTGAACAGAGGAAAGTACAGGGTAATATGTAATTTTTTTTTTGGGGGGGGGAGGGGGGACACACAGAATAGAGAGGTAACTTACAGTTATGTGTGGTTACTTTCAAGCCATATGCAATTACGAGAGTCGGAACTTTGTATTTAGTATACAAGCTTACATCGAAATCAGTTAAAAGATTCTCCCAAACCCTCAGCATTACCAGAATCATTCTGCATACCCAAAAAAAAGGTAAAAAAGAAATATACTTAACAGACGTTTTAGCAGGACAGAAACATTTATTGTAAAAAGGAGAACCGCTAAGCTTATGTAGAAATCAGTCAACCACAAGGTCTCTATAAGATGAATTTTCCTCGGATTCTTGAACCGGTAATGCATGTATAACCAATGCTTTGATGCCTATGAAAGGAAGTATTTGTTTATGTTATATAGTTGTATGATATGATTGGATGTAAATCGAACGGATTACGACATTTTTTTGTAGCGCTTACAGATAGGACGTTCTTGATCAGCATAGCGGTAGAATTCTGAGAAGCTATCAAATGCAAATGAGCAGGGTAGTGGGTGAGGAACAGCATCATGGTAAGGCTCAACCAAAGCTCGCTTGTGCAAAGTCCAGGTGTATTCATAGTCAACGATCTTGTAAGCTGGTGGAGTTTCTTTGATAATGCAGTTTGACACCTTGTATCTTTTGAAGGGCATCAGTGTGTTTGCAAAGAGAGCAACATTTTTATCAAAGGCTACAAGAGGAACCTTTGTTCCCTGTTTTAAAAAGTAGTCAAACAAAAGACTAAGTGCATAGAGCAACGAGGCAGTAGGCACCTGGACTGAATAAATAGCATAGTTAGAGAGTACATGGATTGAAGAATACCTTCATATCTGTGACCATGTAGTTCCTGTGTAAAGGGCCATTGGCACTTTTATAAGCTTCCGTCGTTCAAACACCTGAACCAAGACTGTCCATTTCTTATTTAACGCTTTCACCTCGGTTGCATCATACAATTGCCTGTCCATTTTGTAACTGTATTGTAAACAGAAAGTTCTCAGTTTGTGGTAAGCAAAAAAGTATTTGGTAGCAGAACATAATTTTCTGGTTTTTCATAGCAAAAGCAGTGTAACACTAAAAGCTGGGGTTCGGTTCGCGCTATAATGCATCTTGAGAGTAAGAAAATGAGTGTGGAATGTATGTATGTCATCCGCTGTGCTATGTAACGAAAGCATAATACTTTACACAGTTTCATATATTGACAGGCCGACAAAAAAAAATTTTGGTTAAAGTTGGAAAGGGACAGCTTTGACCAGTAGAAAGCTGAATGAATGTGCAAAAGGAAGACGATGTAGATCGAGCAACAACTGTATAGACCTAGACACTTAACACTTCTTTGTATACAACATTTCGTGTGTTAGTGTTTGTATTATGTTCAGCGTCTGTGTTGTTTATGAAAACCTTGACGTGGGCTGATGTCGGCGCACGTGATAGGGCCACGTATAGCTGGCCATGCGAGAAAACATGTTCTTTTAGGTAAACACCAACAAAATCTAAAGTCTGACCTTGGGATTTGTTAATTGTCATAGCAAAGCAAAGGCGCACTGGGAACTGTATTCTCTTGTAAGAGACTGGACAGAATTCACCCTTCGTTGGCCGTAAAGGGATTATAGGTATAAAAACTTGTTTACCAGCAAAATCCCCGATTACAATCTCGCCGTGCATGACATTTTTCGAGAAAGACCTGCAAATTAAGCATGTACCATTTCATAGCCCTTCAGTTGGATCAATATTGCGTAACAAAATTATCGGTGCATTCACTTTTAGAACAAGCCTATGCGGTGGTAATCAGTTTGGCGACAAGGCATTCAGCATGTCCTGATATATGCCTTGGTCAGATGGGTTCGTAGTTTCATCGAAGCCTAAGTATTCAACTTCAGCACCTGGGAATTGTTGTATGATATTTTCATTGAGTTCATCAACAAATAATTTTTTGGTGGTGAGGATAGCTCTATTTGCAAAAGGGATACGTCCGGTAGCTAACCCTTCCAGATCAGGATAAATGGTAGATATGAAATGTTGGAAACAGGTCTGCGTGTCATGAGGGACGTGACAAATATTCGCAGGCAAGGAGGCCATGCCGACATCTTTTGGTTGATTAACACCATCTGCTATTTGTAATAAGTAAGAGGTGAAGGCAGGATCTAGACGGGCGCGCATGTTTTCAGAAAGCCGCAACTGTAACAGTTTTGGCCATAAAGGAGACTTTATTAAAGAAGCGTAGATTGTTTCAGCCTTAGTCCCCCTTGTAACGACTGGGAGCGTTTGACGGAAATCACCGCCTAAAACAACAACTTTCCCACCAAACATGTCCGTAGATTACATCAAGTCTTTCAGCAGGCTATCCAAAGCCTCAACAGCTATTCTCTTGGCCATTGGTGCCTCATCCTAAAGGATTAGTTTTGCCTCTTTTATAAGGACAGCTAAGGAAGATTGCTTACTAATTCTACAGGTTGAGCTATCTTCAACATCTATAGGGATTTTGAATCTAGAATGCGCTGTTTGACCTCCGGGCAGCAGCGAACCAGCTATCCCTGATGTAGCTGTAGCTAGCGCTATAGTGCCCTTTGCACAGACATCAGCTAGAAGCGCACGGTAAAGGAATGTTTTACCAGTGCCGCCAGGACCGTCTACAAAAAAAGACAATGGTTTGTTTCCAAGCACAGCATCAGTTATACACGTAAATGCTGCTTTCTGTTCTGCGATAAGAAGCGTGGGAGACGATAAATCCGAAGCAGAAATAGGAATGCTTTGTTTTATATGTAGTTCCCGATTTGGGTCACGCAACGTATATGAAGCATCCGAGTAGGACTTTGGACAGATGATGAAGTGTTTAATGCTCTTCCCCATACCCACAAGGTCGGAATTAATTTGCTGCAATACTTTAATCCTTACCAAATGGTGTGCTATATGTGATCCATAAGCAAAGTCAGCGGATATACTTGCCTCAAACTTGCACCACAAATCGGACGGGTTTTTTGGGCATGAATGTATAAGTAGGTCAGCAAAAAGTTTCCTAAGTGCAGAAGGCATGTTGTATGATGCAGCCTCTGACATGCATTCTTCTTGGCTATTATATTGCTCCAACAAACCCCGTTCTAAAGCTACCTCATGGTACGTCGGAAACACACGCCCATTCACAGTTTTTAGGTCTGTGTACGACGTTGGTGTTAGTAATATCATCCGCAACGGAAGCGATTTAAGGATCTAGATCTATAATTTACACATAATAAAATAACTAGATCAACTCTACAGGGGGGTTGTAGAACATACCTCTTGGATCTCAAAATCCAAGTAGAAGAACCACAATAGGAAGAACAAAAGATGGTGTGAAGAGCACCACGATCTTCCGCACGTGTGATCCGAGCAACTCCCGGTGGAAGGAAATCCTCGTCTAGAATCCTCCCGATATGCTACCCGGAAAACCTCCAAGATTTTTCTCTCTCACCCCTTGGCCGAAAATTTTTCCTTTCTCTCTCTAAGAGATGAAAGTCGAAATTGTTGTGTGTGTATGAGTTGGGAAAAGCCTCTTTATATAGGAGATCTTTTCTTGTCCTCCAAGGATTTTATTTTACAAATAAATAAGTCCAATAAATAAAAGATAATCCTAGAATATTCTAGAACAAATCTAGAATAATCTTTATCTTTATTTTTTTACCATAAAATATTTATCCAATAAATATTTTGTGCACATGTCTTATTAATCCACAAGAAAACTATTTCTTGTCCCCTAAGACAATGCTATGGCCGAAATTCATCCCTTGTGACCTAGTCACAATAATTTCGACTATGATATACTTATTGGGCCAAGATTATGAAAAATGTCTTTTTCACATATTTAATTATTTAGCCCAACTAATTTAATAGTCCACTAAATAATTAATTCACATATCGTTTTAATTAAATTCTAATAAGAACTAAATTAATATTATTAGGATTCGACGTCCGAGAATAGCTATGCTATATTGGAGGCACGTCGGGGACCATGGACTAATAATCAGCGGCTCCGATAAATCAAATAAATAATTATCTTACGAACAAAATAATTATATTCGATAAATCAATCACAAGAATATGCCACCATAATCCCGTGACTGCACTCCTCCGATTATGAGATTATATTTATCTCCTGGCGAGAATGATAATAAGCGTCCATTGATATAATCATTACATATGGATTAATCCTCCATATTTATGCTCATTCTAAATCGGGAAGTTACCGTTAACACTTTTTAGAACCTCTTATCCTTATTTACCATTAACCCCCTAGTGATCAATTAATTCATACAACTCACTGGTAGCTAATCAGTGTAATATGAACTCGTACGATCGATCAGTTTCTAGGATTAACAAATAAGGGAACTGTCTATCTACTTCCATAAATGGAAGGAATGGATTCCATATCTGTGATAACATAGACTACTCACTCAATCCAGTACAATGCCAAGATGGGGTAATTCAGATCACAGACTCAGTGTAATCCTTAACCGTCAAGTCAAACCTCATACTGATTCAAGCAGTTGACTGTGATCACCTCAGGATTAAGATATATCCATAAATATGATCATCGATTGATTCGATAAGACTTCTCCATCACGGAATTATATCGTGAACTCTAATCAAATCGGTCCAACCCTATATGATATATCTATCATATATAAATGTCCCACTAGGTTCTCTTATCCGAAAGTCCGGATAAGACAATCACACCTATTGTGTTCTGAGGCGCATTAATAGCACGTTAAAGGAGAGACCCGATACTCTTGATTAACTTCACTACGGGCTAATTGTATTTTAAGTACATCTTCACTAACTCAATCCTCCCGTGTATATCCCATACACTGAGTTAAGTGATTACATAAACGATATACTTTAGGGTTTTCTATAGTGTAATTACTATTGTCACATCGGTGAATATGAGAATAATAAATATGAATAATAATATCATTTCATTTATTAAATAAAACAATTACAAAATTGTCTTTCGGGCATTACACCTAACAGTTGGACAACGGACCTCACCTAAAAGCAAGCATAGAAAGTAACGCTCGCCTTCGACTGGCTGTACAGTGACAACTCTACCTACAGAGTTGCCTCTTAGCCGTACTTTTCATGCTCGTTTGTCTTGAAGCCAAACAAAGAAGTCTGGAAATTCTGAATATATGCAATTCTTTTCCTTTGCAACAATATTTATTTGATTCATCACAAAGAATTCAGTCAGAATGGTTTTCTTATTCATAGGGTCTTGTAGAACATTTGAAAGAAGCTGTTTCTGTTTAAAGGTGACTGGTTGGTAATTTTCTAAATGCAAATGCATCTGTATGACGGGAGGTTTCATTTCAGTAAGGGGGAATCTAAAGATGCGCCACAATGACTCAGGTGCTGAGATCCACCTGCCACTTCTATATTGGTCTATTTCATTTACTTCAGCTGTCTTTAGACGGTATGTCTGCTTGAGCCTGGCTCGACACATTAAACAGTATTCTATCGCTTCCCTTACAAATGTACTTGTAAATGTACTTGACAGCCTTTATTGTGGAGCAAATCTCGACATTCATATGGCATTCAAATTTCGCAAGAAGGTAAGGGTTATACGGTACAACCCATCGGTTGTCTAACCAAACACCCCGAACTTTTACGCGTACACCATTGTTCCTCCTACGGTAATTTGGGTAAGCGTCATCTGTGGCATTTGTTTCGTCATAGAATGCATTTGGATAGAAATTTTTGCACGTACCATCTTTTTTCATACACACATTGGTAGGATTTTGATTTCCACAAGGCCCGTGAAGCATGTGTTTCAAAACCAATGCGTATAGATGTGGATGGGCAGTTTTGTCAGGGATTTCAGCCGTAACAAAGCTGTCAAACTCTTCTGGACGGTAGAGTTTGTAATGTGGCTTAAGTATCAACAAGAAATGGGCATGAGGTAGTCCTCTCTTCTGAAATTCAATCACATATGTGTATGCTGCAACCGAGCCAAACATGTTGTTCTTGAACAACTCATTCTTTAACTCCTCTAGTTTAGCCTTAAAAACCCCTGCACATGAGATCTGGCCTATCCTGACCCAACTCTCTATGTTATAATTGTTCTTTAATCTCAGGCCAGTTAGGATTGTGATGGCCAAATTATAGTCAACCAACTTTAACCGGCAGAGTACCGGGTCGGTTGTACTACAACGGCGAGCAAGGTCGTATCCCACGAGGAATTGGTCAAGTACCACAATCACTTTTGTATCTAGTTTAGGCTCACAAATATTGGTGGAAGTAATTAACTATAGCTAAGAACATAAAAATGATGACTTTAAAATATATGAATAAAGGAATAGCTAAATTATGGTCAAGAACACTACTCTTAACACCTTTACCGAATCACTAGGGACAAGCATTAGCCTACCAGCCAACCAATAGTTTCTAATAAATGTGTTGTGGGTGCAATCTCCTAAACTGGTCCCTAGGCGCTAATACCACAACCTAGCTACCCTATATTCGGTTCAACAGTCCCTTCTATAAGATTTAATTGACCTAATATGATTAAAACAATGAGACGCTCCGCATCCACCGAGGTCACGGCTTAGCTAGAATAACCTTACCAAGGAACAGGCTGCGAGAAACTCGACTAGTTCGTGCATGGCATTACTAAAACTCTAGTTCGCACACTCACTCGCAAACATTTATAAAGTTCGTGTATTGAATCATGAATCAAGTGATCAGTTTAATTCAAGCATTAAGATCAAATTTTAGGACACAACAATTCAAAAGACTCAATTTTTAAGCCCTACTCATCCCTAGATCATCGTTTAGGCATCAATTTCGTAGTTCTATCACATAATTTAGCTATTATAAAATTAGCTACTCATATTAACAATAAAATTACAGAAATTCATCAAGAAATAAACAACAAACATGGTAAGAAGTTTGAATAAAAATTACCAATGAAAACGTAGCAATCCACCACTCGAATCATCAATTCGTTGTGTACCAATTATCAAATAAAAAAAACGGAGTTGTTGTTCTAAAAGGTGTTGAGAAAAGTAGAATAAACTATTCTAATGGGGAGAGAAAAAAATAGCTCTTTGTCAAAATAAATTGTATGGTATAAAAGCGTGTGTTAAAATTTGACCTAGGTGGCTTTTATATAAACCAATTTCCGTATCAATTTTGGCAAATTTCCGTCCGCATTAAATTTCATTGCCAGGCGTGGCTCCAATATGTCATGACTCACGCCACTGAAGCGAGGAAAATAATTTTGGCCTATGAGATGCTTTGGCTGCAATATCTCAAACATTAGCTTGAGATTTTATTTTTATCATTTGTTTTTTTTTTAAATTTTAATAAAGCGTCAAAACTTAAATCTCACGTCATTTCTTCATACGAACTCCGTCTTCGACGATTTTCGTACTGTTGTGATTCTCGTCTTTCCCTTTATCACGCCATACCTGTAATAAAAATAAACCACACACCCAAGCATGACAAATACCAATAAAATACACACAAATCACCTAAAAATATCAATATTTTCGACGTAAACGTCTTATCGTCTCGTGGTGAAATGTGTCTATAAAAACACTTAACTACCCCAAAACTACATCGAATAGGCTACAAATAGGGGGTAAATTGCACACGAAATTATAGCAAAGTTGACTCTCATCAACTACCCCCTACTTAGCGTTTGCTCGCCTTCGAGCAAATCAAGCGATTCAAAAATAAATCATGAGATCAACGTTGCTATCATATGGGAAACCACAATATCTAATGAGTAAAAACTAGTCAACAAGCGAATAAACACGAGCCATAACGTATCTTATCATGGAAACGCAATGTGTGTGAGTATAGCTTCTCAATCATTTATCATGGTCAACCGGCTCAGATTATAAGTGCATGACTAATGGCGTTACACCATAGGCTTATACTTCATAATCATCTCCACTAATCGAGGTCAAATCAAGGCTAACTAAGGTCAGGTAGGACTTTCAAGGTTGTAACGTTAAGCTAGGGACGGGGCTAATCGAAAGGATAAAAGGAATATCAAAAGAGAAAAACGAGTGAGTCTAATCAAGACATCCTGGATTCACCTCATAATTCACCTTCTTAGCTTGGTTCGAGCAAGCAATCTCCTTCTTTACTCTCAAATCCCAACATACTTCAATATGAACTCGTCCCACCAACGCCACATTGGAAGAGTTAATACATGGCCTTCATCAGACATTCTTTGACTCAACTTTATTCATACACTTTATTCAAATTTTTTGCTTTTCTTTGAATGATTTTTTCGAATTTTTTTATATACACCAGACACCAACACTCTGCTACCCCTTCTCATTCGTAACTCAAAGGATCCACCAACACCATACTTGGATTCGCATCTTCACCACCCCACACTTGTGCTAGCAAGTGTGCTCAAAATAAGTTTAAAACTCACTCGTAGGGCGTCAAAGAAATGTAGACCACAAATAAAGCTAAGGGTTGGTAATTATAAGCTAATCAACGAATGGCTAAAGTTAGGGTGGGGGTCTAACCGCCCTACAAAGGCTTAGAGGGGTTTTTGTAGAAATTATGTACATGGTGGGCTATTTGGCTCTGGTCAGGTCAAAGAAATGCCAGGACCGTAATCCCTTAATCTACCAAGATTGACCTTTCTATTTCGCCTCGAAGTTAATTGTATAAGTTCTAGGTAACATATTAATGTCTATGGCATCTATAAGAATTCACTAATCAACCACAACTCATGAAATCAAAGCTATTACGTGCATAAGAATTCAATTTCCACAACAAGATAAAGGTTTGACTCGCATGCATTCAACCATTGACTAATAATTAACCGAAGAGTACCATGAATTCACATATAATTCGCAACATCAAAGTCATGAAAAATTTTAAAAATGGCTCAATTTTACTCATTTAGACCAAACACCAAGTATATAACTTATTCGATGCACGGAATTTAAACACAAGTAGACAAGTGAGGCTAAGTCTACCACCCCCCACTTAAAACAGAACACCGTCCTCGGTGTGTGAGTGACAAAGTAAAGCAAGAAAGACTTAGCTGAACTAGCACTAGGGCGGAACTCTGCAAAGTGACAACCTCCAATGTATCTCCCAGGGTACCTGTACAATCACAACATAGAAACCAAGAATCCACTACGACAAAAGGCCGAAACCTTGAGCGTTGGTAAGCACAAGCATGGAGATGTATATAGAAAATAAAATATGAGTCATCACAAAGCATGAAACGAAAGTCAAAAGGCGTGGTCGAATTTTTATCACACTTCTAAAAAAACAAGCCTAAAAAACTAAGGGAAAAAAAAGGTGGGTTGCCTCCCATAAGCACTTTTGTTTATTGTCGTTTGCTCGACTTATTAAGAAACTAAAAGAAAAACAAAGAAACACGAGTGAAAAGAAAAAAAAAACATACTACCTGAAACATTCTAAGTTTAAAGTCCTTAGTTCGACTTTCTACCCCCAATTATGCTAAGGATAGTTATACCAAATGAGAGAAAACCGTTGCTTCTCCCTACACAAATCATAAGAATTGAGCACCCCCTCAAAATAGGAAAAGAGAAACAAGAGGCTCAATCCGCACCACCAAGATTGGTTCAAGGAATTCATTGTGCAACACAATGAAATCACTTTCCCCGAAATAGAGCATATGCCAATCAAAAGGGGTCCACGCACCACATAGTAACAAGTTGGCTCAACAAAAGCATCAAAAGACTTAAAAGGACTCACCTCTACGAATGTCTCAATAGGGCTCACTGAAGAAGGAACTGGTAATTCAATGGGGACAGTATTCATACATTCTTCATGGTATTCCTCATGAGTGATTACCTCAGGGAGAGACGGTGGAGATTGAAAACCTTCTTCTTCTTTAATGCTCCCCTCAAGCCTCCTCTTCTCAACCAACTGCCCTACCCGGCTTGCCAGATCAACCACCTCAGATTCCAAGCGGTGTTGGGAATCCTTCAATTCTTTTAGATCCCATCTAAGCTCTTAGTTGGACTCTTTAATTTCTTGGCTAAGTCGCTCCAACAAAACCTCAGTTGTGCTCTTTGACGGTGGAGCAACCTGTGGCAGCTGTGAGTATTGTGGATAAGCAACGGGGTGCTGAAACTGATAACTTGGAGGACTCTCCCACTCATTGTTGTATGGTGATGTGTACGGGTTGAATTGATAATATGGTTGTGCTCCAAAACCCAAACCACCAAAATTAAATCCTCTGAATGAGTAAGGGATAGAGCCTCCTTGCCCGTATGGATCCATACTCTGCAATTCAGGGAAAAAAAACAAGAACACAATCAAGGTATTAAGTCACTACCACTACCAGAGTAGGTGGCGTGACTCTTTAGCAAACATCAAAATAAAATAAAAAATGACCTAATCCTAAATACTCAAGTGATTTACTGATATCAACCAATTCCCCGGCAACGGCGCCAGAAAACTTGATGGCCAAATTATAGTCAACCAACTTTAACCGGCAGAGTACCGGGTCGGTTGTACTACAACGGCGAGCAAGGACGTATCCCACGAGAAATTGGTCAAGTACCACAATCACTATTGTATCTAGTTTAGGCTCACAAATATTGGTGGATGTAATTAACTATAGCTAAGAACATAAAAATGATGACTTTAAAATATATGAATAAAGGAATAGCTAAATTATGGTCAAGAACACTACTCTTAACACCTTTACCGAATCACTAGGGACAAGCCTTAGCCTACCAGCCAACCAATAGTTCTAATGAATGTGTTGTGGGTGCAATCTCCTAAACTGGTCCCTAGGTGCTAATACCACAACCTAGCTACCCTATATTCGGTTCAACAGTCCCCTCTATGAGACTTAATTGACCTAATATGATTAAAACAATGAGATGCTCCACATCCACCGAGTTGATGGCTTAGCTAGAATAACCTTACCAAGGAACAGGCTGTGAGAAACTCGACTAGTGCGTGCATGGCATTCCTAAAACTCTAGTTCGCACACTCACTCGCAAACATTTATAAAGTTCGTGTATTGAATCATGAATCAAGTGATCAGTTTAATTCAAGCATTAAGATCAAATTTTAGGACACAACAATTCAAAAGATTCAATTTTTAAGCCCTACTCATCCCTAGATCATCGTTTAGACATCAATTTCGTAGTTCTATCACATAATTTAGCTATTATAAAATTAGCTACTCATATTAACAATAAAATTACAGAAATTCATCAAGAAATAAACAACAAACATGGTAAGAAGTTTGAATAAAAATTACCAATGAAAAACGTAGCAATCCACCACTCGAATCGTCAATTCGTTGTGTACCAATTATCAAATAAAAGAAAACGGAGTTGTTGTTCTAAAAGGTGTTGCAGAAAAAGTAGAATAAACTATTCTAATGGGGAAGAGAAAAAAATAGCTGCTGTCAAAATAAATTGTATGGTATAAAAACTGTGTGTTAAAATTTGACCTAGATGGCTTTTATATAAACCAATTTCCGTATCAATTTTTGGCAAATTTCCGTCCGCATTAAATTTCATTGCCAGGCGTGGCTCCAATATGTCACAGCTCACGCCTACGAAGCCGAGGGAAAATAATTTTGGCCTATGAGATGCTTTGGCTGCAATATCTCAAACATTAGCTTGAGATTTTATTTTTATCATTTGTTTTTTTTAATTTTAATAAAACGCCAAAACTTGAATCTCACGTCATTTCTTCATACGAACTCCGTCTTTGACGATTTTCGTACTCTTGTGATCCTCGTCATTCCCTTTATCACGCCATACCTGTAATAAAAATAAACCACACACCCAAGCGTGACAAATACCAATAAAATACACATAAATCACCTAAAAATATCGATATTTTCGACGTAAACGTCTTATCGTCTCGTGTTGAAATGTGTCTATAAAAACACTTAACTACCCTAAAACTACATCGAATAGGCTACAAATAGGGGGTAAATTGCACACGAAATTATAGCAAAGTTGACTCTCATCAGATTGCATGTCATTGTTAAGAAGATGTCAGGCTTTCCAAACTTACGAACTAAGGTCATAGCATCTAAGTATTTCTTCCTCAGGTGGCGAGGACTGCCTATGAAAGTGGCGGGCAACACGACACGTTGACCTATTTTGCCACAGGCTTTTTCACTTGATTCAAATGCGTCTGCAATCCCTTTCAAGAAATCATGCCTGATGTTTTCTTGTTGGGACCTAAAGTAGTCTAATCTCTGAGTCTCTAGCTTTACAAACATATCCACAGCATATTGTTGGAACAGACGGCCAAAATGAGAGTAATGCAGTGATCTAATGGTCTAATCTGGAACCTATAGCAATAATACTCTAAGATCGAGACTGTGTTTGGATCATCAATGTCTAGATTCATTGTATGGTTCTCATGTTCCAACAATTCCTCAGCACTGCGTACATTGAGAGGGTCTAATTGGTTGTTTATAAGATCTGACCTAGTTCGTTTCCTTTTTTTAAGCCTTTGCTTAAGAATGCTCTGGTGCCAACCTAATTGACCGTAAGGAAACAACAAAGGATATTGAAGAGGATCGTAGCATGCATAGTAATACTGAATGCTATGAGAACGACCACTGTGGGTGAAAATTTTTATGCTTCTATGGTGATTTTCGGTCCCATCAACCGTAATACCAAAGAACTGATGGCGAAGATTTGTTGTAAACACGCTGATCCACATGTGGATTACAGTACAACAAAATATCATGGTCCTCAAGCTCAGGCTCGTTTCGTAGACTCCTAAAGAACGTGGCATTTGGATTTTCCTCTAAAACTAATAGGATTTTCTCGAGTGACATCTCATACAATCTTGGGCAACAAATCAGCCTATTGTTTATTTCGTGTTCTGTGTCATGGAGATAGAATTGCAAGTTTTTCGAAGATTCATCCATACCTAATAGGGCTGGCATGAAATGGTAGACTTGTCCTTGAACTCTGAAAGTGTATATTCCTTTATTTCTATGGGACAAATTCTTGTCATAGGTTGCACCAAGCGAAGTGAATGCTAAATGATTGTTATAAGTCCGAATGCACGTCCTAATGTTCTTAGACTCTTGAGAATTCGAAGTCAATAATTCAACCAAAACATCTGGTAAGGGAGTACTTACGAGAACAATGTCACCTGAACCACAGCAAAAATTCAAAGTTTCATGAGCAAACCTAACAGCTCCACACGAGCTACAACTATCAACAAGCGGCAAGACGTCCGAGGAAGTTGGAGTAGCTGCAAGGGTACTATGAGCAGAAGGCACATTGGTTGGATTTTTTTTCCCATGTGGTTTTTTAGTTGAGAAATTGATGGAGAATGCACTACAGAAGTTGTAAGCTCAGCATCAAGGTAGACAGGGGCATATGATGGAGATGTAGTGAATACCTGTGGAGCACAGTGTACAGACTGGGTAACAAGTGAGGGCAGCGAGGGTATGGAGTGTGCATGGTTGTCAGGGATCAGTACAACATCATGACAAACATGTGTTGGTTTTATCCCTAACAAGACACCAGGTATTGGAGTATCACTTAAATCGGGTAACGAGCGAGTATATGACTCGTGAAGATGGCAGGTGCAGTTTTTAATGCATAAGGGCACCTTGGTTTGTTTGTTAATGCGTATGTGGTTTTTTTTTTCTGTGTGTGTTGACCGGAGGAGTTGTACAAAGAAGACGGTCCCGAGAAACAGCTACAACAAGAGCAGCATCTTCTTTGGACAAAGAGGTCTGAAGCCTGAGTTTCTTACGACGCCAACGTATAATTGCTAATTTCCTATATTCCTGAAACCTTTCCGCTGTAAAACAACCACTATGAGGTATCGACTACCAAACAGCGACTACTTGATGTTGGAACCGAGAGAAGAACTAAGCCATGGCCTAGAGGTAACCATGACACTTTTTAAAGGGACAGGACCAAATCTATGTGGAGCCTACATAATCAGAAACTACAAGCTGGATAGACAACCTAAATGTTCAAGTGTTAGATACAAATATGTAGGGTACAAAGTATATCAGGACATGTCAAGCAAATGCACAACAACTAAAAATGAGAATCCAACAAGTTTGACTACAAGAAGCTAGAGCATGAAATCGTAAAAAGTAAATGCAAAGGCTAAACCGAACGGTAAACAAGTATATGAAGCTACAATACCATTATGTAACAAAGAAAGTTCCACATAACAAACGGATTAATTATAAGGATAAGTATTGTATATAATGTAGGTGTAAATAAGTATGAAGTGTTTACGTGTGCAAGGAATTTAGGATTTTCCGTAGATCCCGTAACTACGGGGTTTGCAATAGAACCCCTAACTATTGAGGTTTACAATAGATCCCCTAACTACACTGACCTGAAGCAATTTCCTTATGCGCAAAGCAGAGAAACCACAATACCTTCTTGCAAACGACCTGAAAAAAACATTAGCTAGGTAAGTAGCTTTCAAAAGGGTAGAAAAACATATTTGTTGTGTGTGTAGTGTGAAGTAAAGCAAAATAAAAGAAGCATATGCTGACTGTATGATTGTGAGAGGACAATACATTGACAGCTGAAATACTTAAAGGATCTGAAACACGAATCAGTTTTACCTGTACACATCGATGTACGAAAATCTAGCTGATAGAATGCAAAGTAAACAAAAACAAAGTATAGTACAGTTAAAAGCAATCTAACTTCTAAATGGTACCAATCTTAATTGAGATTTGTATACTTCTAGGTAGATTAAAAAGGAACTTGGGGAAAAACATATGTTTAAATAATATCCGAAACAACTATTCGGATGTATTAAACCCTGTCCAGCTGTCTATAAAAATATTTGGTCACAAGTAAACAACTTTCATTAACTAACTAATCGCTAACCAAACATGGAGGAAAAGTAGATAACTGTTGTAGCATGTTGAACTGTAAACTATAAAGGTTACCTATAAATGGAGCCCAAAACAGTACCATCTAACAGAGACAATCCCACATAAGAAATTGCGACGTATCAATGGACCCTAAAACCATATCTGGTGTGTATATGTTGTGAAGTAAAAACAAAGCAAAAGAGGCACATTCTACTATTTTATTTGACACGGGCCACTATATTTGCTTATTAATTCTTCTATTTTCATCTTCTGCAAGCTATCCCCTCAGTATGTGATTTTCATTTTCCACGATTGACCATTCTTGCGAAGTTTTTTCCTTTTTTTTTTCCTTGATAACACCGGTACAACTATAAGATGACACTATAATCTTTACAGTTGAAACTTTTTCTGAGCTCATAAATGGGTAGACTAAAATGTACAAGAGAGTGTTAGAACAAAGAGACTGAAGCATTAAACATTCATGCAGATCTAGCTAGACATAAGAAAATGGAAATTTACAGAAGGAATTCAAAGCCTAAGAAATCAAGCACAACAAACCCAGTCCTTTGGCTCAAATTTATGAGAAGTTCATGACAAATTTCCACTGGTCAATAACAAACACAGCCGAGAATTTCCATTCAGAAATATATCACTACAAAGCCAACAAATAAATGACTACTAAAAAGGACAACCCAAGAAGCTTGACTACAAGAAGGTACACAAAAAAGCGATAAAAGGTAAATGGAAACCATGAACTGCATGTCTAACAAGTATATGATTAAGGAGACTTGAAACAAGCAGCACATATAGGAAAAGAAAACAAGTATGTGATCAAGAAATCAATGAATAGATAAGCATATGATGAAGAAAAGCACAGGCATTACATACAGAGTATTACATATAGCCCCTTAAATATGTAGACTAATGTACATACTAATAAGCACACATGGCTTACAAAGATGATGAATTTAGCAATTTATAGAGACAAAAAAAAGGTGCATAAATTATACCTGAAACCGAGTGATGTTTTGATATGCAGAATCCAAATGCAACAGCTACAAAGCCTGATAAGAAATTCAACAAACATAGAATATGTCAATGAAACCTTTCTCGTTAAAGTTAAGGACTATCTATTGCAGAAAACAAACCAAGTAAAAATGAAAATTTTATATTCAAATTTATGTAGGTTTAATCTGATAAGGAATTCAACAACATATAGACTATGACACACAACCTGTTAAATATGTAGACCACTGGACATACCAATAAGCAAACATGATTTACAGAGTTACTGAATTTAGCAATTTGTAGAGATAACTGAAATCCTAGTACAAAATAAATTTAATTAGTTAATAGAAAGAAGAACCAGTAAGCTGTTACATATATTGTTGTGAGATTTATTCAATGCAAAGAAATCACGGGAAACGGCGGTACATGTACAGAAGGCCAGCAGGCATGTAAGCTTGGTACACAGGTATTCATTGTAGTTTATATGTAGGGATTTCCATAAGTGAAGCTAAAATGCTAGTTAGAAAATGTGGTAGCTGCATAGCTTATGTAGTCAGGTAAAAGGCACATTCATATCTCAGAAATACCAGTAGGTAATTATTTGTAAAGAGGAACATAATGAAATATAATTAGCCTGCTAGTCTTAGAGACACTGAAAACTGCCACAGAAGCAACAAGAGTGCATAAAGCGTACACTGTAGATGGACATTACAAGATGAACTAAAAGGACCTATTTGTTATATCACAGGATGAAGAAGGGCTACATGCAAAAGGTATTTTCTTCTTCATATAGATAGAGAATCAGCATGAAAATATATAGCTATCGAAACAGCATAGCTATCTGAATAAACCCAAATTATAAAACACGAAACTAAACTCAACAACAGCTGAAATAAGAACCACATAAACGTACCTTCAGAACAGCAAGCTCGTTGTGTGATTCATTTGATCGAAAGAGGGCTAAATCGTAATTAACACATACTGAAGAAGAAAATCACAAAGTAAGACAACAAATTTGAGTCAGCCGATAAACATTTAAGCTTGTATGAAAAAAATAAATGAAATCATGAACCCTAAAAAAACAGCGTATTTACCTGTAGAAAGAGAAGCTTTTCAACAATCTGAAGGTTTCTTATTTTCTATGGAATTAGCAAGAATCGGACATCTTACTATATATTGGGAAGACTGAGTTACAATAGGGAAGCAGTACCCTTTTGTCAAAGAATGAATGATTGCAATTGTAGTAGGCAGGTAGAGATTTGTGGTGTGTAGAAGGAGTCTCATACTGTAGACGACTGATTGAAAACTCAATCTGAAGCAGTGACCTTTTGGATGGCCGGAAAATAGGGACAACGAGGACGTCGGAAATAGGCGGAGGATGGAAGGAGCAGGCGGTGAAGAGAAAGCGATAGGTGTAGATCTGTGTAGTAATAAATGCAGAGGTACACAAGAACTCTATTTTATTCAAATAATGCGTGCCTAAATTGCAAACCTCCACCCCCTACCCTATCAGCCAACATCATTGTATTTGACAATTTGTTCAAAAGTAGACTCAATTTTCCACCCATGCATGTGCAATTTATTTGTTTATTTTTTCCCTTTGTATAAATGATAATGAATCAACTATTCTAATCTTACAACATAATTGCATAATTTATGTCTTTCTATAATATGGAGTAAAAGGATTTGTACACATATATTGTAACTAAAAGGGTTTAGATTATTTTTTCATAACAGATAATTTAATATTCAGAAACCATGGTAAGAATATATGAATGAAATAATAATGCAAACTATGAATAAAAAAATCCAATTGTGAACTAAAACATAACAATCTGAGAAAAATAAAAAGCTAAATATAACCAATAATTGTTGGAAAACGTAAAGAAACAATATCGATAAGAACCATACATTAGAATATTAATATACATGACGTTAAAAAAAAGAATTAATAAAAGAGAATGTTACACTACGATAGGAAAACAACACACATAATCAATAAATAAAGAAACTAAATATGATTATATGTGTGGGATTCTATTTTATTCAAATATGCCTTCGTAAATTGCAAACCCCCACCCCACCCTGTCACCCAACATCATTGTATTTGACAATAAATATGTTCAAAAGCAGGCTCATTTTTCCCATGCATGTACAATTTATTTCTTTACTTTTTCCCTTTGTACAAATGATACTGAATCAACTATTCTAATCTTCATATAATAGTTATACTATAACATAATTGCATAATCTATGTCTGTCAATGATATGGAGCAAAAGAAATTTTACATATATATTGTAACTAAAAATGTTCAGATTATTTCTTTATAACAGATATAATTTAGTATTCAGAAACCATGGTTAAAACATATGAACGAAATAATAATACAAACTATGAATGGAAAAATCGAACTGTGAACTAAAACATAACAACCTGAGAAAAATAAAAAGTTAAATCTAACCAACAATTGTCGGAAAACATAAAGAAAGAATATCGATAGGAACCATACATTAGAATATCAATATACATGACGTTAATTTTTTTTAATATTAATAAAAGAGAATGTTACGGTACGATAGGTAAACAACACACACAATCGATATAAACAAAGAAACAAAATATGACTATATGTATGGGATAATGTAAAAGAAACTCAACAAGTGAATCGTAGGGAGCATACATTTTTAAATAAATAACAATGGCACAAATAAAAGTATAAGCGAAGAAAAGAGATGTTACCTTATAAACGGATAAACAGGAAAAAAGAACCCAAAACCAAAAAAATGAAAACAGACACACAATATAAAATATATACGCAAAAAAGGAAAGAAAAAAAACACACACACACAAATAACCTCTATACATTGAAAATATCACGTGTACGTATCGTAGAGGAGACATATAAAAGAAGGGAAAAATAAATAAACTAAAACCCAAAAAAAAAAAAAAAGGAAAAGCCAAGATATATGTGCGATATATATATATAGATATACAAGGGGGGGAAGGCGGACCATTTAGATGCCGACACATTACAGCACAAGAAGACTCTCCCTTCTCTTTGTATTAATTAGTAAGATATATTTAAAGAAAAAGGATAATCAATTGGTCATGTAACATATTAGTAAAAATGCATATTACAAAGTTTTCTTAGTCAAGTCGATCAATTTTGTATTGTAAAGATGACAATAAGTACCTGTTAAACATTGTTTTTACTTCCTTAAGACAACATTGTTTTTACCTCAATATAGCTTTTTTTTTACATTAAACAAATGAAATAAAAAATATTTAAAAAAAATCACAGCAAATTGTTTAGAGTTAAGAAAATGCTTGAAATACACTGCCTCTATCCCACACAAATTGTCTACCTTTTTTCTTTTAAATGAATTGTCTCATAAAAAATGTTTATTTAGAAAACCAAAACATCATTCAATGCATTTTTTTCGAATTGCAATAAGGACAAAATAATTTAATTTGGACTAAATTCCCCTTAATATATACATACAAAGCTGGATCAGAAGACACTTTTTCTTCCAACTCTTTCTTCCCCTGTTTTTCCGACTCTTTTTTCTTCTCTGAATCGTTGAGGATCATTGTTCCCCGCGGCAATGGCTCTTGGCGATTTCCGTCCGGCAATTCAGTTCATCTGAGCCCTCTTTTGCTTCAAGCCTGCTTTAAGCTTACTCCGTCCGGCAATGGCTCTTGTACTCCTTTTGTTTTTCTTTCATAGGTAGGTGATTCAATTATCTCCATGGCCTTTCTGCTAAAAGCCAAAAGTATCATATTAACTTGACTGCTGTCGTTCTTTAGTGTGGGCTATATTCAATTGTAAATGTTTGTGTTTCTTTCTTCACCATTTTTTGTGCTTTTTCTTTTTCTGATTATGAACATACTTTCCTGTTGCTTTAAACCGTAAGTTTGAGGAATGAGGATACTAGTGTGCACTTTTGGTTGTCAAATTACTTCTTCCACTCTATTGACTTTATACAGGCCTTACATATTTTATATTATTTGTAATATTTGTAATAGTTTTGAAGCATCTCCATGGAGGCCTTTTTTCCTCCTTGATTTATGTACATATTTTGCATTGATTTATGTTCAAGGGAGTGAGGCTTATATTTTCTGCTTGAGTTGCTCCAATCATCGTATATGATTAGTCTTTAATACTTTTCTTCAACTTATGCTATAGAATTGCTGATGCTGAGGAGAATTTGGGGGAGAGCGAAGTTTGAGAAACAGATTTAGCCAAGTCTTTGTTTTACATTCGAATTGGGGATAAAGTAGCAATATTGTTTCTAGGTTTTTTTGTGGTCATTTATTGTTTTCTTAGTTGAACCGTTCTTTTTTTACTTTCAAAATTGTTGCCATATTGACTAGGAGAAGGCTCTGGAACAGCAAAAATTAATTGAAAGTAAAACGGTTACAGTTGGTCAAAAGATGGACCTCGTATTTCGTACATTACAAATTGGTTTCTTTGGCCTGGACTTTGATCTCATATCAAAGAGCATTGAGAAAGCACGCTTATATGATTGATATGATTCACTATTAATCTATCTTTGATTTCTTGCTATGATTCAAGCATGCCTATATGATTGATAAACGAAGTTGAGCTGAAAATTGATGAACTAAGATGCTTTGTGATTGGTGAGTTGTGATCTTTATTCTTGTGAATCGACATCACGTCTTGTGATCTTTGTGAAAAACAATGGCAGAATCAAAGCTCAATTTCAATGCATTTCCATCCAATCTTAGTAGTTGATACTGCTTGGAATATCACGGTGGTGGATTAAGTGTTTATGAGGTGGATATCTAGTTGGAAATGATGATCCTTAGATTGAAGAGATGGTGTCTGTAATGAACACAGGGCGGTGCACAACCGGCGGACACAATACGTGATGAAGAAAGGACGAGGTCGACAAATTGGCAGAGTTTACCTGCTTACATTGAAATTGTGGATCCCTTTGAGGGTTATATGGAGATTTTATTTATAGGAAACACTATAATGATGATTAATCTAAAAGTGATAGGACATAATTAAGTATAATTAAGGAGATAAACAACGATATAAAGTCGGCCTAAAGGGACCGTTGCTCGCTCGATGTCTACATCTTTGAGACGATGCCTTGTTCTTGCTAATGTTAAGTGTAGAGTGTGCTCGCTTGCAGGTGAGAGGACGTGATCCGGCTGACCGACATGGCGGGCTGGTAGAGACATGCTTGGCTTTCAGTATAAATGCCCTCATGGTCGTGCGGACTCGATAAATCGATCTGCTTATTACCAGTCAGGCTGGTGGCGATGGAGGTCAAAGGCTGAGATGTGACCGTGGGTACGGGTCAGATGCTGGTCGGACGGCCCTGTTCGGGTTCGGTATATCAATGGCCCCCTACTCCATGGTTAAACTACTCGTCGGGTTTAGGCGGGGAGTAAAGTCGCGAGCACAATTTCAAACTGTGTCCCAGCAAACTCCGTTAGAGGTGGTGCCGATTATGGTAATATCGGGCTTGGTGCGGCTGCTACGATGTTATCGTTGTGACATGGGGTGCTGTGCACTTTGAGGCAGACAGACTTTGGACCGTTTTTACACGTGGCGGGTTTGGGGGCAACTTTTATGTCATAGAACAACTCATTGCACAATGCTGCGCAATAAAATGGACAAGCAAGAGCGCTGCTTATTTGTGTGATGAAGCGAGTTTGGGACTGCGCTATGAATGACGGGTTTTGGTGATTTTTATGTCATGATATGACTCATCACATGACATTGTGCTATGATGCGGACAATCGTTGATGTTGTGATATGGAGCGGACAGGCTTATATGCTGCGCTATTAAGAGGACATGCTTGAACTCTGTGACGGTATGAGGCGGCTGCGCCAACTTGTCACTGTGTGAGGCATGACCTCGGTTCAGTAACCGCTTGTGATGTTTGACGTGACTAGCCACAAAATCTTATTGGCGGGAAAATTTTGATAACCGTGAGGTGGTTGTGCTTTGAATTTCGAATTTTGAAATTGCTGATGTGACGTTTCGGTTCCCAGTTTGCCTATATAAAAGGGCAAACCCCAATCTGAAAATACTTTTCTTCCTTTCTATTTTCGTAGCCCAAAAACTCTGGTGGCCTTCAAAGAATCCAGTGGTTCAGCAGCAGTTATCGGCGGGATTTGAGCACTTTCCGGTGGTCCTTTTGTGGTTTTCGGCTGATCTTTATCTCATTTTCAGAAAATCCTCCAATTCCAGGTAAAGTCTCGTGTCGATCATAATAACTCTATTTAACAATGCTCGATTGACGATCACCGAAATGCTCAAGCATGAATCCTCAGTGTGGACGGATGTGACTAGCTCGTTACGGGTAAAGGTAAGTGCACGCTCTCGACCGAAGCGAGCGGTGGCCGCTCTACGCGCTTATGAATGCTCTACGCGCTTATGAATGGAGTTGATTCACTGTTTGATATGGGTATTGCTAGGTGCGACCTTGGCAATCATGCGGATCTCTCTATCATACTGGCGGGCTTGACGATTATCTTTGTTAGCCCCTCATCAATCCTTTCGGTACTAGTCGAGCCTTCCTCGTTGTATCAGCTTCTCAATCTCAATCTTTAGCTGTCTACATTCCTCCATGGTGTGCCCATTATCCATACGATACCGACAATACTTGGATGTGTCACGACGCTTGTCGGGCCTTATCGGAACAGGGTTGGGAAGTTCATCCCTTACCTCAACTAGCAATCGTGTGTAGGAGATAGTGATGGGCGTGAAGTTGTCATCTGTAAACTTCTCGGGTTTCCTGAGATTACGGTCTTTGTTCTTGCGATACTCCCTCGGTGGATTCCGTTTTGCCCTTGGTCGGTCCCGTAGGACGTTGGCTATTCTTTGAGGCGCGCCTCGATCGCTACATACTTTCTTGCCTAAGCTAGCATGTCATGAAGGTTCTTTGGTGTATTGAAAGCAAAGTGGGATTTGAGGTAACCTTTTCCCAACCCCGCCTCAAAACTAGTCATTACCACATTCTCAGCTAAACCTCTAGTCTGCTCATAGATTCTTATGAATCGGTCAAAATAGCTGCGAGTGGTTTCATTCTCACCCTGGCGAATTTCATGCAAGTCGGTGTGTGTTTTCTTTGGCTGACCTACAGATCTGAACTCGGTCGTAAACTTGTTAACCAGGTCGTCCCATGGCGTGATTGACCTGGGAAGCGGTGCTACGGATCAAGCATTTGCTTTATCCTGTTGGTCCTTGAAAGCGCTTTGGTTAAGTTTAGAGGGGGTGAATAAACTTAACACTTAAAACTTTGGAGTTAACAAACTCGGCAACCCGTGAATTCTTTGATACCTCGATAGTCTCTTTGACCTTGATAGTCTGTGACTATTGAACTTACTGAATTTGTGCAGCGGAATATATCAAAATTAAGCCTTGTTACTTGTTGTTAAAATACGATACTAAGTATTAGATACTCAGTAGTGTATGTGTGTGAATTCAGTTGCTAGATTCAGTAGATTGATGTGCTAGATAAGCTAAATGCAGAATGTAAGTGCATAAAGTAAGTAGGCAGATTTTATAGTGGTTCCAGGTGGTGTAATCCTGTCAGTCCACTCTTTTCCTGTGATGTTGGAGGTAATTCACTAGAGATCTTTGAGATATTCATTACAAAAATCCCTAAGTTTCTTGTCCTTCACGATAACTATGGCTTCACAAACCGAACACTTGGAGCAGTAGGATTCTTTGCTCCAAAGTCTTCCACTGGTCCTTGAAGGGTAGGATTGCCTCTTCACCGGCTCCACCACAAACAACGATCTTTCACACCCAACGGATGCTTCACTTTGTCTTGATAGATTTTTATAAAAGAAAGATTGAATCAAGTAAGTGATTCGACTTTCAACACAATCGAGGATGATATGATGAGCGACTTGAGGTCTTCAAGTGTGGAAACTTGATGTAGCCTGAATGCAGATTACACTTGAAGAATTTCTCTGGATCAGTAGATTAAAGCTCAGTAGGGTCAGCAGGGTGTTTTTCTTGATCAGAATTCGAAACTCAATATTATTTGTTATCTTTCCTTGTTTTCATCACTTGTTTCGAATTAGGAGTCCTCTATTTATAGGTAGGAATCCTTGAGACTTATGTTTGAAATTTCAAACATAGCCGTTTCAATTTGTCCCATTTGACTTGCTTTTACGACTATTCCTAGGATTGACCTGCGTGTAATCCTTTTTGATGATATCTGATCTGTCCACCCTTTGAATTGTAACCATTGGATAAAGGTCTGAATCATCCCAACGTTCCTTTAATCTTAACCATTGATTTGTTTGAAAAAATCAGAGGTTGTTAGCTGTCCTTATCCATGTTTTCTTCCAATGTAACCTTTGAATAATTCGATGTATATGTATCAGCAGGTTCCTGAGATAACAAGTCTGCTGATATGCTTATTAGTTAGCTGATCCATATTTTGCTAACTGTCTTTTATCTAACTTTTATTTATGAAGTTAGATTACACCATTTTGAACATAACTAAGTTCCAATCACCATACAACTTATGGAACTTAGACCTTGTACACAAGGTATATGTAGTCAGTTTAGGTCATCACAGACTTCCCTAAATTCTGATTCCATACCCTTGACTTTAATTACTAAGTTTGATCCCTTAGCCTTCAATAACTGAGTTTAAGCCCTCGACCTTGGTCTTCAAGGTTCTGATTAGTCTCATCGACACAGCTACCCTACTGATCTAGACTAGTCTGCTGATATAAGTTAGCTGACCTTTTACAGTGCTTGTTTGATCAAACCTATACAAAGATCAAACTCTAATAAACCTATACATTTGATCTAGACATCTTTTTGCCTTTGCTCTATAACAGCTAGTCTGGCACTCATCACTAAAACATAAAATAAGTCCAACAATTTCCCCATTTTTGGTGATGATACCAATACCCTCCTTACTGCAAAGCAAAAAGATTTAAAACAAAAACAGAACAAATGCAATCATTCTCATTATAATCATTTGTCCAACATTATTACAAACTAGATTCAGCAAAAAGTAAAGCAAATGTAAGTATGCTAATCTATTGTCTTCTTTCCCTTTTTTCTCTTGCCTTCTCAACTTGTTCTTGATAGGCTTTTATTTTCTTGATCATTTCCCTCATCCAATCATTTTCAATAAGGAAAAAGTCAATGTGAGGATTCACTTCTTTCCACCATTTCCATGCTTCAGACAGAGTTAAGTTTATCTGATGTACTCTAAAACCTAAACGCATGTAAACTTCTTTGAATTCATTAAGTGACTCCTTTGCTGATGTGGTAGGTAAACTCCTTCCACCTCTACCACCTCTTCCACCTCTTTGTGTGGCCCTCATGGCTTTGACCCTTGCTTCCCAAAACTTCAAACCCAAAAAGGAGTTTAAACCTTCATGAAATCCCTTGTCATGAGAGGGTCTCCTCTTATTATTGTAAACTCTCTTATACTCTTTGAGAAGATCATCGATGAAGTGGAAGTCCGCATGGTCTTTGGTTCTCTCGAAAGCATTTGTATCGACTTCTCATCTTTTCTTTGCAAAAATCCTAGCAAACTTCTTTTGCTTACATTGTTTGCTCTTCCCCTTATTGACATCATCAACAAAACGGGACATCAGGCCATGTACACTCTCCTGTGTGATCACTAGGTTGTTCATTTGACCTTCAATAATTTCAGTCCTGGTGTCAATTGTAGTGATCCTTCCTTGCATTGTTTGCTCCAGTAGATTTATCCTTTCAGTAAGTCTAGGATCAGGTATAGCAGGTTGAGGTGCAACAGCAGGTGTAGCAGGTCTTTGTACCTCAGCAAGGTTATCTAACTTCTGATGAATGGAGGCAAGTTGATCATTCAAAAATTTCTCCTTCAGTGTGTTGCCTTGTTTGATTTCTCTCACATCTTGCATTAGATCAGCAATAGCATACTGATTAGATGTGAAGTTTGAAGTTATTGCCTCAGTGGACTTTCTATTGTCATCCACTAGTTTCATCAGTTCTTCAAATCTTTGCTCCTGTCTATCAAGTTGAGTCCTTAACTGTGCCATGTCATCTCTGACAATTCTCAACTCATCCAAGACATGTGCTGGTATTCCACCAGCCATTCCTCCAGCAGCTTCATCAGCAGGCTCTTCTACATTGTACTGTTGCCTCTGACTGCTGGTAACCAAGGCATAGCTCATATCCCTTCCAGCAGGGTTAGGTCCTTGAAATTCCTCCATAATAGGATCAAGAGCAGGTTCTTCAAACAGTGGAACAAATGTCTGTTGTGATTCTTCATCTATATGTTCTTCTCCAGGCACTTGAAATTCTTCATCATTGTAGTCATAGTCCAGCAACTATTCATCTTCATCAACATCAGTAGGTTGCTGACCATCTTTCCCTACAGTGGTCTTGTCTCCAGTAGGCTCCACTACATCAGCCTCTTCAACAACAACAACAGGGTTTTCCTCCAAACCCAAAGTTTGTTCCATCCTTTTTCCAAGCGCTGTTTGAACCTCAGCAACATGTACCTCATGTTCCAACCTTTGTTCAGGTGCTGTTTGTAACTCAGCAGCCTGTACCTCCTGTTCCAATCTTTGTTCAGGTGCTGTTTGTGCCACAACAACCTGTACAGGGAATACATCCATATTTTCTTTTTGAAATTCCCTAAGATCAGAAATCCTTCTTAGAATGTTTGCAGTCTTGGTTAGAGTGTCCTCAGTGTCAATCCGGTTTTGATATTGACTTGAATCCTCGAAGCCCGACATTAGGTTCACTATGATCAGTCACCCTTTCATCATCCAAATCTACGATCATCGATCATCAGGTTGTTCAACAGGTTCAGCAACAAACGAGGGATCAGATACACCAACTAATCTGTTTGCACCAATGTGTATACCCTCATTGATTAGTGCCTCTAGATCATCCATAGTAAGATCCTCCAGATCTTCATCTATTTCTTCGATTTGTTGCCTCTCGATGAGGCTATCAAAGATCGATGATTTGCTCCACACTTGGTTCATTTATCATAGCAGTTACACTTGTTCCTCCTGGACCAGAGGGATAATTACCTCCAGAATCAGATGATGATGATGAGTCATCATGATCATCTCCTGGATCCCTGAATTTGATACCCTCTTCTTTCTGTTGTTCATCAAAGATATCCATCAATCTTGATTGCAATAAAGAGGTATCAACCAGATCCAGCAAATTTTCCACTTTTAATTTTTCAAAAGCCCACTCCTCAAAGTCTGTCATTGGTTGTGCAGCTGGCTTTTGTTTCTTACAAAACCCAAATTTCCATTGGAAATAGTCAGCCACTTGCTAAAGTTTAGGATCAACAAACTCCTCATTCTTTTTCTTCTCATGTCTTTCAAAAGGCATGGCTGGCTTTCTAATAGCAGTTTGTTCACTCTGCTGACCTCCAAAGGTCCCAACTAGCAGAGTTAGAGTTTCTTCCACAGATGTCTCTAGGTCAGTAGGTTGCTCAGGTTGTATATTTGTTCCTACTACCTTCATCTGTACTACACTTTCTTCCTCCTGACTTACATGCTCATCAGCAGGGTTAACAACAGATTGTTCTTCCCCCTGAACTATTGCAAAGACAACAGGGTCTTGTACCAATTCTTCAATCACCCACAGAGTGCGATTCGATGAGTCTCATTGTGGCTCTTCAACAAGTTGCTCAACAACAACTTATGCGGCTTGATAGGCTCAAGCGGCTTTTCTTGGGAGGATTCAACAACTCTACAAAGCGAGGCTCGGTTTCATCGATCTGCTTTGTGTTTCTTCGATGGTTGTTCATCAACAACCTCTACTATCTCAGTAGGCTTAATGATTGTTAGAGGTTCAGCATCAACTGCTTCTTGTTCTTCTTCTCTTTGTTCCTCTAGAATCCTCAATTGCTTCCCTTTGCCATGTTTCTTTTTCTTGGCAATCTCTTTCATCCTCTTGGAAAGATCTTCTTTTTCAATTTCAGTAGCTTTCCTCTTTCTACTGGCTTCCTTCTGTTGCTCTTTCAAGACTTCAGCAACAGTCTTCTTCTTTGCAACTACAGCAGGGTCAGTAACTTCAACTTCAGTTGGACCCTCAGCAGACTCAGCAGTCTGTGCTGTTTCCTTCCTTGTCTTTTTAGGCTTTAATAATTCAGTGATCTTCCTAGTATCAATAGCCTTTCTTTTCTCAACAACCTTCTTGGGTGCAGCAGGTTTAACAGCTTTCTTAACTTGCTCACCAACAGAATTATCATCTCCATCATTACCATCACTATCAGTGGCTTTATCATTCACATCTTCATCATCCAAACCAGGGATAGGATAGTCAATCTCTTTCTTATATCTGGATTTGTTGATCTTTTCAGGTACAATATCAGCAATTCCCAAATGATTTACCAGGGCCTGAACCATCAATCCCAAAGTTAAAGCTTTGGATTTCCTTGTCCCCTCTTTTTCTTCTTTTGCTACTTTCTTCATGTAATGGACAAAGAATCTAGCCCAATCAAACTTCATGCTTCTACAAATGATCATCAACAGTTCTATTTTGGGTCCTGATAGAGTATCCATACTTCTAATGAGTCCTAAGATATTCTTTGCAATAATCTTGCTCAACAGGTTGTATTCATAACGAATATACTTCACATTAATGCCTAGAATTGATTTGATGGCATTATTGGTCTTGATTCTGTCAACAAACTCCATTTTTGACAGTCTCATTTCTTCAGGAATTGTTGGAGCATCGATTACTATTGGTGCAAAACCAAAAGCTTCCCTCAGCAGGTTTGAGGAAACTTCAATCTCCTGGGCATTTACTGTTGTGGTGAATGCCTCTCTTCCTTCTCTTATTACAATATTCCTCCAGAAGCTAACAACATTTGTGTATGATATTGTTTCCAATCTTATATTGAGCACATTCTCCAAACCTTCATATCTTCTTATTCTTCGACCAATATTGATAGCTAGTTCAGTTTGGTTAGCATCAACAACAAAGCCTCTCACACTTTGACTTGTTCCGATTTGAACATCATCCTTTTCTGCCATTGTTGTAAGAAAAAGATGAAGAAGATAGCTCTCAAATCTGTGTTCACACAGTGTAAATGCAGAGAAAAATGATCTGAGTTTTTGTAAGTAGCCTTTGTGTATAGGTCTGTATATATACAGACATATGTGGTTGAAACTGTCAGAACACGTACTGTGCATTAACCACGATTAAAGTTGGAATAAATGGGATCTTGACACGTGGCCCATTACTTATTCATAAATGTTTGTAACCGTTCGATCATGTAACCGCAGTTATAAAGATAAGATAAATATCCCGCCATCTGCTTTTTGACTTTTGTAAGTTTGACTGTATAACGTTTCCTTCAATTTGCCTTTGTCATCAAGTAGACTTGGTTCAAAGAAACTCACGACATTGTTACTCTGCTGATATTTAATTCCTTTTGTTTTGTCCAACTGATAATACAATACGAAGTTTAATACCAATGACTGATCTGTCAAGTGAGTTCACCCAACATGACAAAGACCAATCCCCTTGGCAACCTCATTTGCTCAATTGTCCAATCATAAATAAGTACATGGAATTGTTGATACCAATGACTAATCTGCTAAGTGAGCTCACCCAACTTAGCAAAGACTAATCCCCTTGGTGAATTCCAATACACTGCTGACTAAGACTATATCAGTCAACTTTTATAATTCCAAGTTCAGTCCTTAGTTTAGCAAATCTTTCACTATCCAGTGGTTTAGTGAAAATATCAACAAGTTGATCTTCAGTAGGGATATAAAAAACCATCACATCTTTCTTTTCAACATGATCTCTTATAAAATGATGTCTCACATCAATATGCTTGGTTCTTGAGTGCAAAACAGGATTTTCTGTGATTGCAATTGCACTTGTGTTGTCACACATAATTGGAATTTCTCTTTCTTCAATTCCATAATCCCTTAACTGTTGTCTTAACCAAAGTACTTGTGCACAGCAACTTCCAGCAGCAATGTATTCAACTTCAGCAGTGGAAGTTGATATGGAATTATGTTTCTTGCTAAACCAGGAAACCAGTCTATTTCCCATTAAGCGATTGTGTTCTTGTGGTGCTTTTTCTATCAATCTTGCATCCAGCATAATCAGAATCTGAGTAGGATATAACTTTGAAGCTTCCATCTTTTGAATACTATATCCCTACTCCCAAAGTCTCTTTCAGATACTTGAGAACCCTTTTGACTGCACCTAAATGACTTTCTTTAGGTTTTGATTGAAATCTTGCACAAACACCTACAAAGAAAGGATATATCAGTCTCATTGGCGATGAAGGTACACAGCAGATCGCCTATCATCCTTCTGTATAAGGTCTGATCAACATCTTTGCCTTCTTTGTCTTCATCCAATCTAATATTTGTACTCATAGGAGTAGATACCTTGGTGCAGTTTTTCATACCAAATTTCTTCAGTAGCTCCTTAGTATACTTGGTTTGATGAATGAAGATTCCATCTTTCATTTGTTTGACTTGCAATCCCAAAAAGTAGTTCATTTATCCCATCATACTCATTTGGAATTTGCTCTTCATTAGATTTGCAAACTTCTCACACAGCAATTCATTTTCAGAACCAAATATTATGTCATCAACATAAATTTGTACCAGTAGGGTGATGTCTCCTTCATTCATTCTGAACAGAGTCTTATCAATGGTACCTTTGGTAAAACCATTGTCCACCAAGAATTGAGATAGAGTCTCATACCATGCTCTTGGTGCTTGTTTCAGACCATAAAGTACTTTGTTGAGTCTATACACTTTATCTTCTTGTTCTTTAACTTCAAATCCAGGAGGTTGCTGAACATAGTCCTCCTCTTCCAGAATGCCATTCAAAAATGCACTTTTGACATCCATCTGATAAACTTTAAAGTTTTTATAAGCAGCATATGCCAAGAATTATCTGATAGCTTCCAATCTTGCAACAAGGGCATATGTCTCATCAAAATCTATTCCTTCTGCTTGAGAATATCCTTTTGCTACTAGTCTGGCCTTATTCCTCATAATGGTACCAGATTCATCCAATTTGTTTATGTATACCCATTTTGTGCCAATTATATTTGCATGATTAGGTCTATCCACTAGTGTCCAAACTTGATTTCTTTCAAATTCATTCAATTCTTCTTGCATGGCAATTATCCAATCTGGATCTGATATTGCTTCTTCAACAACCTTAGGTTCCATTTGAGATAGAAAACAAGTAAACATTGCTTCTAACTGTCTTCTAGTCCTTACACCTTGCTGTATGTTCCCAATAACTTGTTCAGCAGGGTGATCCTTTAACCATTATGGATTTTGGTTAGATTGATTTTCAGGAACATCATCTTCAGTAGGGTCTTCTGTTTCTTCACCAGGGGGTTCATCAGATCCTTGAACTGCCTCAGTTGTTGCATCAGTAGTATTACCAGCAGGGTGTTCAGCAGGGGCAGAAACAGAAACTTTTAAGTCATTAAATCTTTCCAAAACTTCAACACAATCTGGATCAGTGACTTGTGGATTCTCAGCAGGTTATAGAGTTTCATCTTCCATACCAGTGAACTTAGGTTCATCAAACACAACATGTATTGTTTCTTCATGTTTCAGTGACCTTTTGTTCAGTACCCTGAATGCCTTGCTCACTGAAGAATATCCCAAGAAAATTCCTTCATCTAATTTTGGTTGGAATGTCTTCAATTGCTCCTTATGATTTAAAATAAAATACTTGCTTCCAAATGGATGGAAATAGGATATATTAGGTTTTCTTCCATTCCATATCTCATAAGGTGTCTTCAGCAGCTTCTTGTTCACTGAGGCTCTGTTTTGTGTATAGCATCTTGTATTAAGCTTGACCCAATATCTTTCAAAAGAATGCTTCACAAATCATGGTTCTTCCTGCCTCTTTTAGAGTTCTGTTTCTTCTTTCAGCAACCCCATGTTGCTGAGGTGTACCAGCAGCAGCAAGTTGATGTAGTACACCATTCTGTTCACAATATTCTCTTATAACTTTATTGAGAAATTCAATACCCTTGTCTGATCTGATCTTCACTACTGTTAGACTTTTCTCATTTTGCAGTCTCTTCAAAAGTTCAGGCATCTTTTGAAGTGTTTCACTTTTCTTGTTCATGAATACCACCCAAGTATATCTTGAATAATCATCTACAACCACTAAGGTGTATTTCTTTCCTGTTACACTTGTTGGTGTTATTGGTCCAAATAAATCCATATGCATCAGCTCCAAAATTCTTTTAGTTGATTGCTTAGTTTTTTATTTGAAGCTTGATTTTGTCAGTTTACCTTGCTGACAGGCATCACATACTGCATCCTTTTTGAATGTGATCTCAGGTAAACCAATCACCAGTTTCTTCTTCACCAACTTATTGATATCATCAAAATTTAAATGATTCAACTTCTTATGCCATAACCAATTGAGTTCTGACTTGGTGTGCACAATCAGGCATGTTTCTGGAACAGCTGTAGACCAATCCACAACATACATGTTTTGTTGTCTCCTTCCAGCCAACACAACTTGATCACCTCTTTCACTAATGACAATGCATGTGTTTTTGTCAAAAGTGACCTAGTATCCCATGTCACAGAATTTTCCAGTGCTCAGCAAGTTATAGTCCAATCCTTCCACATATGCAACATTCCTGATTGTTAATCCATTTCTCACAAGTGTGCCATATCCTCTTGTGTATCCAGGTGTGTTCTTGTTGTCAAAATTTACTCTAGGTCCATCCTTTGCCACATAATTTGACAGACAGTGCTTATTCTTTGTCATATGCCTGGAACATCCACTGTCAAAGTACCAGACACCCTACAAAACAAAGTTAATGCATTTTAAGTACCCAAAACTGTTTGGGTCCATAATGGTCAGTGGTAAGCATGACCCTTGGTAAATTTCCATAAGGTCTTCTCCTAAAAGTGTTATACTTTGCTCCATATATGTATTCTACACATCCATAAGGTCTAACAATTGGTTGTGTAGTATTCAAATATGCTTTCTGGCCTTTTGGTAAGTGATGCTGTTTAAAGTGATTTCTATTGTTAGAAGAATTAGTATAACCATTGGATTGCTGTCTGTTAGGAACAGCCCTGTAGTATGGAGTCTGCTGAGGTCTCTGCTGAGGTCTTGTATAAGTCCTCTGTTAAGGGTGAAATTATGTGGTTTATAAGGGTATATTTTACGATGTTTCTCCCTCTATATTGTATAATTTGCATAATAATTGGTCTTTATATTAAAATATTGAGCAAACGATATTTTTAACGGCTTAATCGCAATATCGATATATTTATGTGATTTCATGGTTAAAATATGATTATTTGAATATTATTACGATTTTTGCGATGTTTTCCATGTGTTATAGGTATGTTTATTGTGCTCAAATGATGATCAAAAGAGATAAATTTTTGAGCTATAAAGATTTAAGAAAGAGTTAATGATCAAGTGGAGAGAAGAAAAAAGAGATAAACATGCAAAAATCGCATTCAAGTCATGTTGAACGAACGTCCATACTCCGTCCAGATCAAACGGGCGTCTGCTGAGATTGAACGAGCGGCCAATGTTGAAAACGAGTATCGAGAGCATGAACGGACACCGAACGCAGGCCTCGAATAGAGATCGAAGAAGTTGAACGCCGTCCACCGTAGCTAACGCCGTCCATGAAACCGACTTAAAGGAACCGACTTTGTTGCTTATAAATACAAGGCTATTTTCACACATTATGGACAACAATTCGACACTTTACAAACCCTAAACCCTAGGGGCGGCTAAGGCTGCGGTTTTACTTCTTTTCCTTCCACTTTTCTACAACTTTAAATTAGATTAGTTTAGAGCAGTTTTTATGTTCTTTTTCTGCTTTCTGGGTTGCTGAGGATGCTCAGGAGCTAAAGCTTCAATCAAACGAGAATTGTGAAGCCATCAACTTGGATTGATTTCTGTATTTCGATTATACTGTGAGTTATTTATTTAAGGTTGTTTCTTATTTATGTTTTATCTCGTTTAATTGCGTTTATATCGGAAGATTTGCATGTATGATTATGTTTGTGATTGATGGAAGTCATGATTAACCTTTAGATCACCATAGTTAAGAATAGTCCTTAGATTTATAATAACGGAAGTTAATAAGTCTAATCACTAGATTTAAACGTAAAAGTTGACACCTTTGATCTTGAAACGCGTTAATCTAGCATTGGAAGATACTAGGTTAATAGATGAATTACCTAAGGAATTAGGGTTCATGTTTAGGTAAGGTGAATCACGACCTAGATAAATACCACATATAATCGAGATAGGAGATCAATACATGTTGATAGGTGGATCAATCCTCGTTTGCCTTTTATAATTTGATTTTAAATCCCTGCAACTTGAGTCTTGCTTGCTTAGTTAATCTCCTTTTTGCAATTAGTTTAGTTTAGTTAATAAGTCCGTTACCCGTATTTTCCTAGCATTGGATAATCTCCTCTGTCTAGTTTATTTTCTGCAATCTTTGTTTAGATTAATTCTTTGCTTAGTGTAGTTCGTGACGTAGTAAGTTAAAACAAAAGCTAGGATTAACAACTCGTCTAGTTCCCCGTAAGATCGACTCCAAAGATAGCCTCTATACTACGATCCTTGCACTTGAGGTTAACGGTTTTATTACTTGTTTATTTTGTATTAATAAAACCGTGACAAGTTTTTTGGCGCCGTTGCCGGGAACCGGCGGTTGCCTAGTTTTTGTTTGTTTTTCGCTTTTCTGCTTTTGTTTTGTTTAAGCCCCTGCTTTTTTATTAGGTAGTTGTAGTTCGATTGACCCTTAGGTAGTTTTTAGGGTTTTAAGGTTTAGATTCTTAGGGTTTTGTGGTTTGTTCTTCGTTTTGTGATTAGTTTCCCCTCTCTTTTCTCTTCTATCTATCCTTTATCTCTTTTCCCCGTCTATCTTTTCATGCTCGCTTTTTCTTGAACCTTTTTTTCTCAGATCTTTTCATTGCTCTGCTGTTCTTTCCGCACTCGACGAAGCGTCTAAGCAATTGGACGCCCGGCCCATCGTAAAAATTTCAACTCGTTTCGCTTTCGACCCTCGCATTTAGCGGCGTTCGCTTTTTGGACGCCCGTCAAGGATTTCTGAATACTGCATTTAGCGTTCGATTTTCAACGCCCGTCGATCCATAAATCTCTAGCGAGCTTCGTCCATATACTTGGACGCCCGTCTATTTTTCTTTTTCTTTTTCTTGTAATCTTTGTTCTTTTCCTTTCTTTAGGTTTCGATTTTTAAATTTAGGTTTTAGCCCTTAGTTTTAGATTTCTTAAACTTGTTTTTTGTGCCGGTTTATGCAAACTCGAGTCAAAAGGACCGTTGTTATACACCCTCGACTTCGAAAGCGAACCGTAGTCCGCCAAACAGCGGATTTTCCGCTCGCGTTCTCGCGCATGTGAGCCGAGCAAGATATTGAAGATCAACTAGCCGAGGAAATCATCGATTTTGTGATAATGGCCGCTAATAATAGACGTACGTTGGCAGACTACGCCATGCCAGGCGAAGTCAAAGTCAACCCGGCTATTGTTATCCCAGCCATTACCGCGACAAACCTTTGAGCTAAAGCCAGGACTTATTCAGATGATGCAAAGACGCATCAATCTTTCACGGCTATCAATCGTAAAATCCGTGATACCCACTTACATACATTTTTAGAGATATGCGCACAACACGCATCCAAGGAGTGAGTGAGGATGCTATCAAGCTAAAACTTTTTCCATTTTCTCTGAAAGGAGAGGCTAAAGAGTGGTACACCTCTCTCCCTTCTGAATCTATCACCACCTGGGCATAACTCGAAAAGGAGTTCTTGAGTCAATATTTTCCACCTTCAAAGACGGCCCAGTTGTTTAAATGAAATATTCACTTTCTATCGTAAAGAGAATGAATCCTTCTTCGAATGTTGAAAGAGATTCAAGTCTCTTCTTAGAAAGTGCCTCACCATGGCTTGCCTAAGGAAAGGCAAGTCAACACTTTCTTCGATGGATCGACCGAGCTTACTAAAGGCATGGTCAATGACTCTTTCCGTGGGCTTTCCTCAAAAAGACACTGATGAGGATGGGCACCGTTTGAAGACATTGCCAAATACAACTATGCCCCATCCTATCAAGGCCATCCAAGCGCCTCCTCCCAAGGTGGAGGAAGTCAATGTTCAAAGTCCGATAGCCATGCCGCAAGCAGATGGCAAGTCATCAAGTTCCAAACCCGATTAATCGGACTTTCGCTTTCGCAGAACCTCAGTTCTCAGATTGCAAAAATTGCCGCCGATCGGTCACATGTTTGGCCAATGTCAATTTCAGTCCCCCTCTGCTCATCAAGTCAATGATGTTCATAATAACGGACAATATAATCCAATCACATGCCAAGTATGTGAAGATCCGGGGAACACTGCTCGCTTCTGTCCCATGATTGGGCAGAATGCTGAAATTAATGCTTTCTCTGGCCAGTCTAATCAGAGATTCAATAATCAATACTCTGGCCAGAGTAATTTTCAAAACCAGGGTTTTCATCAGAATCCAAATTTCAACCCCAATTCAAATTTTCAAAATCAGAGCTTTAATCGAAACCCGGGTTCAATCAGAGGCAACCATAACCCCAATTTTTCGAATCCGCAGCAAAGGTTCAATCGTAATTGGCCCGCCAATTCTAGTTCTCGCTTCAAAGTCGGCCTAGCCACCATCTCCCTAACTTCCAAAACTCTCAAGGCCCTCCCACTCGGATGATATAAAAGCCGAATGGAATTCATTTCGGGAGGAGCAAAGCAGACAATGAAAAGTCTTGAGAGGCAAATCGGCAAATGGCCGAGCAGCTTAGCTTTCAGATCCGTCGTGGCACCGCCCAGACTTTACGGAAAAGAATCCAAAAGGCGGTCAAGTTGCTCAGCCGATATAAGCAATAACCAATGTAATCGACCTCGTGCCAACAATGCAATACGGTAAAGAAGAGGCCAAGTGCAATGAGTTTAAGAAGTGGCACTCGGTGAGTGGTCCCCCGGCTTCCAGGAAACCACTCAGCCCCTCCCGCCAATTATGGTGCAGGGGAAGTTGAGCACCCATTATTCCTCGTCCCGCAAGAGCATACTCGGGTGGGTGATCCCCAAGAAATGAAAGAGTTGAAACACCTCTGTGGTCGAACCCCGAGGAAAGAAGATTCGGTTGAGAGTCAGGTGGCTGATCCCCTGACTAATAAGAAGTCTGAAAAAGTGGTAAGGTGGAAAGATCTGGAAGACAAGGCCGCAAGTGCATCCTCAAAGAAAGTCTTTTTCGAGAGTGACCTTAAAAGCTTCCATTTCCACCTAGAAAAGCAACATTCCCTTGCATGAAGATAAGAAGTACGGAAAGGTGCTTAATTTGGTTTAAAAATACTCAGTTAATCTTCCACTCTCGTAAGTTTTGGTTGAAATGCCTAAGTATACCAAGTTTATCAAGGATGTTGTTTCTTCTAAAAGAAGTTAGCGGACATGGATCAAGCAATTGGTGAGGATCGCTCAATGGTCAATTATCAAGGCTTACCAATCAAGAGGGTGACTCAGTAAATTTGTGCTCACATTGCGGATGGGAGGCCTAGTCTTCCCAAATTCTTTATGTGACTGGTGCATCCATCGCCTTGATGCCGTTGTCTGCTTGCAATCGCCTTGGTTTACAAGATCTTCTAGAACCCACCACCATGAACCTTCGATTCGCCGATAGATCTTCCAAGAAAGCTTCAGGATCCTGAAAGACGTATTAGTTCAAATTGATAGGTTTACCTTCCCAGCTTGGTGGTACGCCTTAGATATGGAGAAAGGTGAGGATGTTCCCCGATTCTTGGAAGACCTTTCCTATCTACGCCTAGGCCCTCATCGATTGTGGTGGTGGGCAAGTAACTATTCGAGTTGGTGACCAGGAGGTGAGCTATAGTGTCTCTAAATCTATTCAAGTACCCTCCTGGTTCTCCAACCGGCTTTTCCATTGAGGAGTCATTCAATGACTTCAATGATCAGATGGACGAGCAAGTCAAGGCCGTGGAAGCGGAATATGAGCGATTGATCGATAATCTGAATAGTCATGGTGTGGTTAATCTTGATCAATTAGCAGCTGACTTTGAGGATGAGTTATTAAGAGAAGAAGCTTTGGCAGTGGAGCCACTAAGTAAGCTCAGCGATTCTGAGTTGAAAAGTGGAGGGCTTAAATCGAGTTTAGAGGATCCCCCCACAGATCTAGTTCTGAAGCCTTTGCGTAAACATCTTAAGTATGTGTTCCTACGTGAAGGTGACAAGCTTCCCTTGATCATATCTGCCAAGCTATCTCGAATAGAAGAGCTGAAACTGTTAAACGTCTTGCAAAAAAATGAAAGAGCCTTTTGATGGCAGGTGGGAGATATCCGAGGAATATCTCCTGACATCTGCATGTACAAGATCAAGACTAGTGAGGGTGCTAAATGTGTAAGACAGCCCCAAAGGAGGCTTAACCCTCACATGCAAGAAGTAGTCAAGAAGGAGATCATCAAACTTCTAGATATGGGTATCATATACGCCATCGCTGACAGTGAATGGGTATCCCCTACTCAAGTAGTCCCCAAAAAAGAAGGGATTACTATTGAGAAGAACGAGAAGGGAGAAGAGATAGCATTGAGGCTTATTACAGGCTATAGAGTCTGCATTGACTATAGAAAACTCAATGAGGTCACAATGAAAGATCATTTCCCCCTTCCCTTCATTGACCAGATGCTTGAGCGTCTGGCGGGGCACGCATTCTACTGTTTCCTAGATGGATATTCAGGATACTTCCAGATACCCATCGATCCTATTGACCAAGAAAAGACCACTTTCACCTGCCCGTATGGTACATTCGCTTATAGGCGGATGCCATTTGGTCTCTGTAATGCCCCAGCCACCTTTCAAAGGTGTATGATGGCTATCTTTGACGGGCTAGTTGAAAAGTGTATGGAGATTTTCATGGACGATTTTTCGGTCTTTGGTCAATCCTTCGATGATTGCCTCACTAATCTTGATCAGGTGTTATCTAGATGTGTGGAAAAGAACTTAGTACTCAATTGGGAGAAATGCCATTTTATGGTAGATGAAGGAATAGTTCTTGGCCACAACGTGTCATCCAAAGGTATTGAGGTAGATAGGGCTAAGGTGGAAGCTATCGAGAAGATAAGTTATCCTAAGAATGTTCGCGAAGTCGAGGTTTTCTCGGACATGTCGGCTTCTATAGGAGATTCATTCAGACTTTTCAAAGATCGCTAAGCCCCCGCTCTACCTTACTTAAGGAAGACGTTGAGTTCGATTTTGATGAAAAGCGCAAGCATGCATTTGAGGAGCTCAAGAATCGCCTGATATCCGCCCCAATTCTTATATCGCCTGACCGAACTTACCTTTGAGCTTATGTGTGACGATCAAACTATGCGCTTGGTGCGCTTTTAGGGCAAAAGCTTAATGGAAAGTTCCACCTATCTATTACGCCAGCCACACATCGAATCCTTCTCAAGTTAACTACACGACCACCGGGGAAAAGGAATTATTAGCCGTAGTCTTTGCTATGGATAAGTTTCAGTAGTTACTTGTCGGGTGCTCAAGTGATTGTGTGGATCGATCACGCCGCTGGCGGTATCTAATGACTAAGAAAGAAGCCAAGCCGCGTCTACTACGCTGGATATTGACCTACAAGAGTTTGACGCTCAAATTAAGGACAAAAAGGGCAAAGGAAAACGTAGTGGCCGATCACGTTTCTAGAATGTTAAGTGAGGAAAAGGGTGATCCCGATGATATAGATCTTTACTTTCCTCTAGAAAACATCATGTTGATAGATGGTCGCGCTCCAGATGTTCCTTGGTACTCCTCCATTGTCAATTACCTTCATTCCCAAAGATCTTGACTCAAATGTCTTATCAAGAGAAGAAGAAGTTTTTCTCTCGATATGAAATCTTTCGTTTGGGATGAACCTTACCTCTTCAAAATCAGAAAGATGGTTTGCTAAGGAGGTGTGTTCTCGAACTGAGCAACGCGATATAATCGAGCAATGCCATAGTGGACCCATTGTGTGGTCACTTTGGTCCTTGAAAGACGGTTGCGAAGATCTTCCATCCGGTTTCTATTGGCCCACGATCTTTAGGACACGGAAGCTTTTCAGAAAGCTTGTGACAAAGCCAAAGAACGGTACTCTAACAAGGCGGTTTGACATGCCATTGAAACCCATTCTTGAATGCGAAGTCTTTGATGTATGGGGATTGACTTTATGGGTCCTTTCCCATCTTCCCGTGGGAATAAATACATCTTAGTCTGCGTGAGACTATGTATCGAAATGGGTGGAGGCAATAGCCACTCCGCAATGATCATAAAACGGTCATGAATTTTCTAAAGAAGAATATCTTTGTGAGGTTTGGATGTCCACGTGCCTTGATTAGTGATGAAGGACACACTTTTGCAACCGACCTTTGGAAAAAGTCTCGAGAAGTATGGTGTTCGTCACAAAACCGGCACACCATATCATCCGATGACTAGTGGTCGTTGAGCGAAGCAACCAGAGCTTGAAGAAGATCCTAGAGAAAACAAAGTGAATACCATAGAAAAGACTGAGTCCAAAGTTGGATGATGTACTATGGGCATATCGAATCGCCTATAAGACCCCATGGGTACATCACCCTACCAGATGGTTTATGGTAAATCGTGCCACTTGCCGGTTGAGTTAGAGCACGTGAGCTTATTGGGCTACAAAGTTTCTTAACTTCGATTCCCAAGCCTTTGGAAAACATCGACCGCAGCTAGATTGCATGAGTTGGACGAGTTTAGGCTTCAGGCTTACGAAAGTGCCAGGATCAAGAAGGGGACAAATGAAACTCCTTCATGATGCAAAGATCAAGAAGAGAGAATTTCAAGTTGAGAGCAAGTGTTACTTTACAATTCCAGGTTATATTTGTTCCCTGGGAAGTTAAGGACACGTTGGTCCGGTCCTTCAAATTCTCCAAATCATTCCCGAGGCGTTCTAGAACTTCGCGGTTATAGCGGTAAACCGCTTCGAGTCAATGGTCAGAGGTGCAAGCACTATATCGGTGAACCTAAGGATAAGCCATTGATTGTTAAATTCCTCGATATTCTCGGATGTGGTGTTACACAAGTCGATGAATTTGACGGGTTGTCACCCGACTTGTTCTCTGAGGATGACGGAAGTCGTAGATATGAAGAAGTTCTAGCGGGTAGTTGGGATATGGAAGAGTATGAGAGGGAGCAAAAGCTTAAACGTCATCAGAGGAATTTACAAAGGAAGAAGACAACCATGGGAATGGTTAAACGTGTATGGAAAATCGCCGAGAATTAATCACATGCGTAAGATGCTGCTTCGCCGCCACACCATCGGCGAGAGCTTACACGAAGTAATGGCTGGTAGAAAGGTGAAATGGCCTGACCCAGGCTGAGCTTAAATGGTGTCGAGCTAACGACATAAACCAAAAGCGCCACTAGGGGGCATCCTAGATATCCAATCTTGTTTTAGTTTTCCTTGGTTCTTTTGCTTTCGTGATGTTGTTTTAGTTGTTTTAGTTAGTTTCACTAAGCTTTTATGTTGCTATCTCTGTCAAGAGTGGCTTTCAGATATGGATCTTTACGGAGTTCGCCTCGAGGAGTTCCCACTCATTAGTCGGATCCCGCTGATCACATTAGATGATGGACCGGGAGGCACTATAGTTCTTCATATAGATTTTGACATTAGCACTCAGGTTAAGACCATCACGTACGTTATCCTAGTTCCACCTTGTTCGGGAGGCAGCGATTTCACGATCGAGGAGTTGCAGGAGAGGCCATAGGACGCCCTTACACGATCCTTAATGATCCTATGTCGACGGATTTGGCACTAGTGTCGCGCGGGTCGAGCATTTTCAGTGCCGAGTAGGTGGTGAGGATTGGTGTTTGCAGGATGAGTACGACTTTCCTCCGGCTATCGACATGCTTCGACGCCTCATTCTCTTAGTGGATTGGGGACGAGATCTACGCAGACTAGTGATTTCTTAGTTGTTTTGTTTTCGCCGGCCCCGACGTAAAATGAAAGCGCTTTAGTTGGAGGCACCTACTGCTTTTAGTTGTGTTTTCTTTTATTTTTCTAGTTATTTTATGTTTTCGTTATTTCATTATTGTACTCGCTTGAATTTTATTAAGTATTAATGAAAACTTTCGATTTTTTTTCCTTATATGTGTGAAAAATGAATTTTTGTAAGTTTCTCTGATGGACGCCCGTTCATTAGAAATGAACGCCCGTCCGGACCTCAATCTAGATGGACGTTCGCCCAGAATCTATGGACGCCCGTCCAAAAATATGGACGCCCGTCCTCCCAATTCCCTCCAATCCTGTTTCAAAAATTGACCTCCGGACGAGCGTCCGGTATAATGGACGCCCGTCCAGTTCATGCAGTCTTGGTGAACGCCCGTCTCGTCAGGATGGACGAAAGCGCCCATTAAGCATCTATATATAGACCTTCAACACATGAACCTCATTTCTCGTAATTTTCAAAACCAAGAACCCGACTTTCTTCTCCCTCAACCCTAAAATCATCGTTTCGAACCAAATTTGGCGATTCTTGTTGCAAAAGAACGGTCTTTGCACCTCTCTTTTCATTTATCCAATCCATTTCTCCAACAATCAACAAAATTTGTAGAATCGAGATTATTCAAAGGCATGCCATTTTGACAAAAGCTCGAATTTTGGTGGTCAATCTCGGTGTTTCGGCTTCTAATATGTTCGATCATCATCCCCTCATAGTGTTTGGTAAGCTTGATACAACTTTTCTCGTTTTAATTCACGTTTTTGTGAGTTCGATTTTCGAGTCGGCTCATTTTCTTGAATTATCAACTATTGTTGATTTTCTTTCGCCTTTGTTGGTTCTTTTTTCTTCTTTCCTTCACGTGGTGGTGTGGTGATGGTGATGGTGTGTTGTTGATGTTGGTGGTTTGGACGGTTTGCTTGAAACCCCGCTTTGGATGTTAAACGGGTAACCTTTGTTGTTGTGAATCGTTTGGTTTAGACATTTAGGTTGATATGGGGAAGAAAGCGGTTACTAAGCAGAGGCCTGGTAAAGAGAAGGTTGTTGAATCTGGTAAACGTAAACGTTTGGACGATGAGCCCTCCAATTTAGACCCCAACCGAGGTGTAATTTTACGTGAGCAACCCCCTAGGGCATCTCAACAAGCCCGAGCTGATTTGAGAGATGAATCCTCCTCCGATTCGGATACACAGAATGATGTTCCGTTGGTTAGAAATCCCAGTTTTAAGAAAGGTGCGTCATCTAGGGCTGAACAAGTTCGAGAGGAGAATGTTGATGATGTGGTTAGGGAGGAAGTTGAACCTGAACCTAGGGCACCTCCTAAGAAGAAGTCTAAGAATGTTACCCCTCTTTGATGCCACGTAGGTTTGTCAATCCTCTAGCTCACGATGCCTACACTAAGCATTACTCGACTAGAGTCTTATCTTTGATAGGGTGGTAAAAGTGCTTCAAGTTGATCCACCTTTGTTGAGATGTTAAAGGCTAGGAAATGGAATGCCCATCGAAAATCCCTCCGACGCTCGTCAATGATTCCGTAAAGCGAGAATTTTACGCAAACTGCTCGAGGTGATTTAGATAAAGGTTTTGTCATGGCACGCGGTGTGAAAGTTCCTTTTCGCTAAGGTGATAAATGAGAAATATCGATACCGACTTTTGAGGGTTTCGATTATAAAGAGGAAATTGAGAGAAGGCAACGTGAGGATGGTCGTGACCCGATGGAGGAGTTGAGATTAAGAGTGTGTCCGGATGTGGCTTGGACATTGAGACCCAATGGCCAAAGAAAGGAGTTGATCACTACGACATGGACCGAGGATTGGAGAGTCCAGTTTCGATTTATTCAGAGTAGGTTGATACCAAAGAACAACCTCACACATTTCCATATTAGTGATCTTGGGATGTTATATGCTTTGACGTTCGGGTTGAATGTCGATGTAGGACAAGCCTTGTTTGATGAGATTTCCATGAACCAGAAGGTTTACACTCGGAGTTTGATAGTCCCTCATTTGATTCACCAGCTGTGTTTGGATGCTGGAGTTGCTGAGTATACGTCAGATCATAAGACGAAGAGTTTTCCCCCTATTCGTAGAGAGAAGGTTGTACCTCCGCCATCTGAGCCGGGATCTACTTCTATGCCGCCCAGAGCTTCAGCCATTTCTGGATTATCTTCTTCCGAGATTGCTCGGCACAAAGATGGCCAATAGCCTACGAGATTGGATGATCGATATCCAAGAGACGGAAGAACATGATGAACGTGGCCAAGTGCATTGTGGAGGGCAAGAAACCGAGGGATATGCAGATTTTCAAGGAGAGTGATACGGAGTTCGTCTTTTCCGATGCGATCGAGCAAGTTATTGCCGATGTGATCGAGGCGGAGGAAGAGCCTGACGATGCGGAGGAGAGACCTACTGGGACTGCTATTGCTTCTACTACACAGCCTGAGCCTTCACTGCACGACGCTCACGGCCGCTGTACTCGCCAGATCCTCCTCCGTTGATGCTCCTCCGCTGGTGACTCGCCGCCGATCCTTCTACGACCGAGACGACTCCGGGGACATCTTGATTGTTTCTTGTTATTCTTTCGTGTTGCACTTTTTGGTATACTTTTATTCGATCCGTTGTATTTTGATTATTGCTACCTTTCGCAATCGTTTCATGATTCTTGTACTTTCTAGTTTTTACGCCATCGTTGTTTATCATAGGATGATCATGTAAGCCGTAAGGCACCCCGCACTCTTTTTCTTTGACTTGTATTGACATATTTATCGATGACCTTTTCTTTTATTCCGCTTTGATTTATTATCTCTCATCGCCATATTATACCCCGCTTTCCCCGAGTTTTCTCGCTTTCGAGTGTTGCAATGTAGTTTTTGTCGAGATCCGATTGAGTTAGTTTTGGGACGCTTTTTCCACGCTTTTTGTAGCGCTGGCCTTTTCATGCTCCACCGACCAACGGCTCGGTTTTCTACGCAAATTCAATTGAGTTTCTTATCTTTTTATTTTCTCGCACAACATGAGGACATGTTGAATTTTTAAGTGTGAGGAGGGGATAGTTCGATTTGTTCGATTTGTACCTATGCATATAAGTTTGTTTAATACGTTAGAATGTTTTTATTATGCAAAATGAGCGTAATTTTTCAAAGTTTTCCGACACTTTTGTCTTTGTTTAGTCCCGAGTAGGCAATTCAATTTGAAGTTCGTTGTTTTTATAGTCATCTATGCGATATTTCATGTACTTGATAAGTTAGTTGTTTCACCTGACACTATTTTTCACGAGCCATAGTGACGATGAGCTATTTTATAGATTTATTACCCCGTTTGGATTAGTAATTTTTGATTTTCTTATAAGTCATGTGCTTAGTGCTACGTATATATCTTGAGATTTATGATAGTTTGTATTTAGTTCCGAAGTATGTTATACTGTGAATATCTGTAAGTTTGAATGTGATAAGTACACGTAACTATTGTCCAATTGAAGAAGTTGAATTAATGAATTAATTGTGTGTGTCGTAAAGCTAGTCGATGATTTGAGTGAGGTAGGGTGTACCACGTATGTCCTATACCACCATGATGACTAAAAGCTCACAGCATGATTAGGAAGAGTCGCCTTATGATTGGAGTAAGGTAGGGATTATCTCGAAATGTCCTATTCTACTATGAGGGCAATGGCTTATCCTAATGTGTGTTTAAAGTGAATAAGTTAAATCGACTAAGATATCGTTACTTAAATTGAATATAAGGCTTAGTTTTCGTTAATCTTATCCCCAAAGATAAGTTTAAAGATATGATGTAGGGATTATCCTCTCGAGTATTTCGTAAAGGCCCTAGATTCATTCGATCATCTTTTCGGGATATATCACGTTTGGTGTACATCTTATGAGTGTCATTTATTGCTATTCTACGAGGGGTATTAGCTAGTTTTACTTTGATTTTTCAAGTTTGGTTTTAGTGGAAGTTTTCTATGGCTATGCACACACACAATGGTGAACGCCTAAGTTATTATCTATATGTTATATCTGTTTAGATGCCTGCTTTTCCTTCTCGAGCCTAATTTTTTGTTTTGTTTTGCTGGGACGAGCAAAAGCTAAGTGTGGGGGAGTTGTTAAGGGTGAAATTATGTGGTTTATAAGGGTATATTTTACGATGTTTTTCCCTCTATATTGTATAATTTGCATAATAATTGGTCTTTATATTAAAATATTGAGCAAACGATATTTTTAACGGCTTAATCGCAATATCGATATATTTATGTGATTTCATGGTTAAAATATGATTATTTGAATATTATTACTGATTTTATGATGTTTTCCATGTGTTATAGGTATGTTTATTGTGCTCAAATGATGATCAAAAGAGATAAATTTCGAGCTATAAAGATTTAAGAAAGAGTTAATGATCAAGTGGAGAGAAGAAAAAGAGATAAACATGCAAAAATCGCATTCAAGTCATGTTGAACGAACGTCCATACTCCGCCCAGATCAAACAGCGTCTCACGAGATTGAACGAGCGCCCAATGTTGAAAACGAGTCATCGAGAGCATGAACGGACATCGAACGAAAGGCCTGAATAGAGATCGAAGAAGTTTAACGCTCGCCCACCGTAAGCTAACGCCGTCCATGAAACCGACTTAGAGGAACCGACTTTGTTGCTTATAAATACAAGGCTATTTTCACACATTATGGACAACAATTCGACACTTTACAAAACCCTAAACCTGGGGCGGCTAAGGCTGCGGTTTTACTTATTTTCCTTCCACTTTTCTGCAACTTTAAATTAGATTAGTTTAAAGCAGTTTTTATGTTCTTTTTCTGCTTTCTGGGTTGCTGAGGATGCTCAGGAGCTAAAGCTTCAATCAAACGAGAATTGTGAAGCCATCAACTTGGATTGATTTCTGTATTTCGATTATACTGTGAGTTATTTATTTAAGGTTGTTTCTTATTTATGTTTTATCTCGTTTAATTGCGTTTATATCGGAAGATTTGCATGTATGATTATGTTTGTGATTGATGGAAGTCATGATTAACCTTTAGATCACCATAGATAAGAATAGTCCTTAGATTTATAATAACGGAAGTTAATAAGTCTAATCACTAGATTTAAACGTAAAAGTTGACACCTTTGATCTTGAAACGCGTTAATCTAGCATTGGAAGATACTAGGTTAATAGATGAATTACCTAAGGAATTAGGGTTCATGTTTAGGTAAGGTGAATCACGACCTAGATAAATACCACATATAATCGAGATAGGAGATCAATACGTGTTGATAGGTGGATCAATCCTCGTTTGCCTTTTATAATTTGATTTTAAATCCTTGCAACTTGAGTCTTGCTTGCTTAGTTAATTTCCTTTTTGCAATTAGTTTAGTTTAGTTAATAAGTCCGTTACCCGTATTTTCCTAGCATTGGATAATCTCCTCTGTCTAGTTTATTTTCTGCAATCTTTGTTTAGATTAATTCACTGTTTAGTGTAGTTCGTGACGTAGTAAGTTAAAACAAAAGCTAGGATTAACAACTGTCTAGTTCCCCGTAAGATCGACCCGGCATAGCCTCTATACTATGATCATTGCACTTGAGGTTAACCGGTTTTATTACTTGTTTATTTTGTATTAATAAAACCCGTGACATCCTCTGCTGAGTCCTCTGCTGATTCCATTGCTTAGGTTTTACCCTAGCAGCATGGTTATACTTATTGTTTCTAGCAGTGGGGGCAGGAATATTCCAGTCATCATCAGTAGGGAAAAGTCTATCTTTCCCCCTGAGATAAGTATCCCTTAAATGATTGACATTTTTAGGTTTAGGATTCTTATCCTTGGAATATTTCTGGTTTTTGCCTTTTTGTGGTCCAGCAGACTTGGTAGCAGGTCTGCTATCAGTAGGTCTAGAAGGTCCAGCAGTCCTACCTTTGGATTTACCCTTTTTGTTAGGTGCTGATGTCCTTTTTGGCTTCTGATTTTGCTTCTTTGAAGCATTCTCAGTAGGCTTTACTGCCTCAACAACCTTGCTAGGAGTTGGATCTTGTTCTGGTACAAACTTAGGACCAATTCTGGCACTAGGTTCAGTAACCTTACTGGATCCACTCTTATTGGATTGTTGAGTTTCAAATCCAAGACCTGTTCTATCACTATAAGGTTTTCCAGATTTGAATGCAGTAGATGAACAAGATGGTTCAGCAGATTCAGTAGCTACTGAATGTACGGCAGGCTTATGCTGATTCTGTCCAACCTCTTTTTCTTTTCCTTTGAGAATCCTTAATTCAGCTTTTAGTCTTTCAACTTCTAATTGAAGAGCCTCTATTTCAGCCTTCACAATCTCATAACCAGATTGTATTATCCTCAGTTGATTAAGGATGGCATCCAAAGTTTCTTCATTGTCAGAATTTTTTGGATTTGAACCACAAGTTGATTCACAATCACTTCCAGCAAGAGTGTTTATAGATACAGAATTGTATACCTCCTCTGTTTCATCCATATTTGCCATCAAAGCATAATCATCCATGTCAGCAACAAGTGCAATGTCATCAGATTCATTTCCTTTTTCTGATTCCACTTCATACCCTGATTCATCTTCAGCAACCATAGCCTTCTTGCCATGTCTTCTTTGTTGACTTTTGGTCTTCAGTAGGTCTGGACAATCAGGTCTAAAGTGTCCTGGTTTCTTGCAATTGAAACAAAGATAATCAGGTTCCTTATTCTGTTTTAACTCAGGACAGTCAGGTTTGAAGTGTCCTGGTTTCTTGCAATGAAAGCACAGATAATCATTGTCTTTCTTTGGTTATTCTTTCTTTTTTTCACTAGGTCTCTTTGTGAAATTCCTTGAAGAACTCTTTCCAGACTTCATCATTCTGATTTTCTTGCTCAGTAGGGCAATTTGCTCTTGCATCTCATCCAGCAGATCATCTTGAGCTCCTGATGTCTCTTCTTAATGTTTAGCAGCCAATGCAGTTGTCTTTGGTTCTTCCTTTTCAGTGGTAGGAACCAATCTCTTGCCTGAATTCATAAGCTTTAAGATCGGAGAATAATTTGAAGGTATCCTCTTCATGTAGTTGTTAGGAAATCTACGCGGGAACGCACGGAATTTAAAATTTTATTTCCTTTTAACCAGGATCGACTTCGTTTAAGCAATAAACGAATAAACTAAAGACGGCGGTTACCTTGGTTGATCTAAAAGATCGACGCTTTGACCATCTAAGGAGAGTAGTTCAGCATGGAGCCGCCCAAGTGTTCGGCCTCTACCTCCAGTCCACACGAACACCACGCCGAATCCCACCATGGATTGCTGCTCATGAAAAGTTCCGATTGCTAGACCGGACCTTTTCTTCCCTCACAAACTCACTATAGGAAGCCCCCTCTTTCTTACACAAGAACTATGAGTTCTTGCAATTTTTCACAAGAACAATTGCTCTTGGAAGAATGGTGTGTGAAGAGCTTGGCAAGCCCTCTTATTTATACTAGAGAGGCGCCCTATTGCTTGGAGAGGAGGAGAAGAAAAATCTCTTTCCAATAAAATAAGGAAAAACAATTAATGTGATTGATTTATCTCTTTTAATTTAATATCTTATATTAAATGAATCCATAATTTATAATTCTCCAATATCTTATATTGAATGCAAATTATGTTATTACCATAAATCTATTTTTCTCAAAATCAATTAATATCACATATTAATATTATGGTAATCTCATTAATTAAATTGCACAATCCAAGTGTGTCATACACACAACAAGAAGAATCATACATATCTTCATTAATTGACTTATGGAAACTTCTTTAATTAATATAATGCTATGATTAATTAATTTGCAAAAATACATGTATATCATATATACATATTTTCGAAAATCATATGTATCAATATACATATTTAATTAATCATCATAATTAATATCTTGTATTATATTTATTCATAATAAATAAATACCACCATATTAATTTACCACTATAACCCTTATAGTCTCGAGATAAACTTTCCTTATTTGGTTATCATCTATAACCACATTTTAATCCATTTGGATGTTCATATGTGTGTGACCCGATAGACTTCCGAATATGTTGGCCGTAGACACAAAGTGCAAATTACTTAAATTGCCCTTCATGCCTAACGATCACGGGATAGCGTCTAGCAACACACCGTGACCCCAATCATCGGAAGAGTCAAATGCAATGACTACTACCTTTCATGTGAAAGCTTGATTATCGTGTAACTTACAATCCTATCGCTATAATAATATCCCAATGGTCGCATGCGTCGAGTGTCAAACATTGACGACCGTGTCTTATAGTCCGGATATCGTGCTCTCTCAAGTAACACGTTTACTCCCACTTTGCAAAGATTCACGAGAACGAGACATTCCTTATAAGAAGGCCCTTCGGATATTTACCCCCATCGATAGGTACGCGATTCCCGGACGACCAATCATGTATACTCTGCATGCTTGAAGATCACACCCAATCACTACCGCATGATCGCCCCATGGCTGGGGAAACCTCAATAGTGTCAAAGCATGACAATCCACACCGTGATGCCATGAAGACTCGGTCTTAAGGATAATTACACAACCGCCACATAGTGTGACACTTATACTCGTAAGTGGGTCGATCCTAACGTCGCGCATCTCTAATACACGTCCACGCATGGTCAAGTGTCTCTACACTTCGATAGACGAGATCTATCCACGCCCTTAAAGACATAAGACATCTAATACGTGCTAGTCTGCATTTTATACTATCAATGCCTGTTTAATAGTACATCAGCCTAGAGACATTTAAGTATTAAACTTATTAAAGTGATTAGAGATCTCATCAACCATAATCGCCTATCATGGTTTCTCTATCACGATTTAATACTAAGGACGTTATCATATAACAATTCATAATTGGTTCTTTAAAAAAACAGATATATGACAAATGAAAAGCCATTTGATATATGTATAAACACAAAGAAATAGTAGAAATGATCCGACCCGGTCGGATCCGGTCCAACCCGATTGGGTTTAGGACACTATTCCAACAATCTCCCACTTGGCCTAAAACCAATCACTTGCACACACAAGACCAAGTTGATACACAAGAATCTCATGCAATACTACGCAACCAAATTTCTAGCCATAAACGGATCGCTATCCGTGGGGACTCGAGACTATCTTCATATCATGTTCCAAATGACCAAGTCAAAGGAACCGCCTCAACACACACACGAATCTCTCGGCGAGACCACGGTCCTTGCTTCAAGCAATGAATCCACTTACTATATCAGTTATATAGAAAAGGTGGAAGAACCGTACAAGGTTCAGGAATGAACCTTCTAGATCCATGTACTGCTCCCGCTGCGCCTCCAATGCACTATTGTGTTTTGGCCTCGTTGTAGAATTTACAGTGACCCATAGCTAAGAACATTTCCAGCTCACTGTATCACTTAATCAAAGTGACTACAAACCCAGACAGTAGCTCCCACTCGCCTTCATAAGACTCAGGATATACGTCTGTACATCTACGTTTATTTAATTCCAAGTTTCAATAAACTAGGAAACTTTCCTTAACTTGTTTAAGGATATTCTCGACATTCACCAGATTTACTTTCATACTTTCTCATGACTATTCATGGACTATGAACATCTGGCATTACCTTTATGATGGTTTCTATCGTGGTAGCGAAGGAAACCTTCCATAAGCATCATCTTTCACCTTATCTTTAGGACGAACGTCCTAACATAGATAGATCTTGAGAACACCGGCTAGCAGTATCCCCTGTCGCGATCTATGCTAAACTTCTTTTAGCATCACATCTATATAGGTAAACTATAATCTAACAGCAGTTAAATCTATCGCTATAGATTCTTATTTCTAAAATAAGAACTGCTAATCCAAGTGCTTTCGTAAAGACCTTGAACTACCAAACATTAATTGACTGTGACATGGGGTGATAATTCCTGAGAGAGATATATAATACCTTGCTCAAAAATCATAACACACTCCCACTATCCTTCTTGCACATTAGGCATATCCTTCTTTTGACTAAATCAAACTCCTTTGATTATCAAACAAAGAAATTGTCTAGAAAAACTTGTTTGAGTCCATAAATGGATCTCATGAGCTTACATATCATGTTAACGTCTTTGAACATCGAGCTATATGCTCAACGTCTTCAACACTATCATATAGCCATGATATCAAGTTATAACAAGCATCATCTGAATAGAACTGGGCTCAGCTGGCAGCATAAAGGTAATTACAAGGTTTACACCCGCACCTCTCACCGTCACTATAGCCTCGATGGTAATCATATTACAATCCATGTCGACCTTTCAGGACATTCCCCTTAGGTAAGACAGACTAGCTTCACAACCTGGCTGTCACTAATGGAATCTAATTCAGATATTATGGCTCCTGGCCATATCTCTCAATCTTGCCTTTCAAACATTCTTTCATAAGTCATGAGATATTCATTCTTCAAGATGAACGCATTGCTGCGACCTTTCGAGGCTTGAGGTTATCTGAGACTTCTGAGAACTTTTGTGTGCACTTTGGCGATGTTCTACACCTCATCGTTATGTGGCATCCGCTCACGTTCCTATGGTTGAATATATCTTTGTGGTTCTCAAACTCTTTTGAGATACGATTCACTCCCACTGTTTCTTTTGGAAGAAACACTTCCTTTAGAAGACGGCATGTTTGGAGACAAACACCTTTTGCTCCGCGGACGAGTAAATAATATCTAGCGTACTTGCTAAGATATTCCACAAAGTTGCATACGTCGTACTAGGCTCCAAGCCTTTTTGACTTTGCCTATGACAACTTCAAATCATCGGTTAAGATAGATTCGACATTATCCTCTTCCATGTCTAATATGGAATTTATTCAACCTTTATTTTGGAACTAGGTTAAGTATAAGGGCACTATCCCGAAACGGGTAAGGGATACTTCGCATGGCTTGCGTCACACCTTTATCATATAAAGTGTTGCTTCCATTCTGGGAACACAATCCAATTGCGTATCCCAAAGATGGTATCCTTGAAGGAGAATCTTATTCCTTTCGCAGGCGACCTCACGAAACACCCTTCAGGTATTAATTACTTCAATCCGATTGAATATTAATTCCTAAGTAGCTCGTCAATCTCATACTCGTACTAGCTCGAACCTATCGGGCGTTCCGAATTGTTGTACTTCAATAAGTACATTCAACTATTTCTAAAAATAGTCCAAGAGAGAGACAAACAATTGTTTATGGTATAAATTGTCACAAGCCAACAAACATCAATATGTTTGGGCTTTGGTCAATCTTCTAGATTTCATAACCTTTTCTTAAAATGCTATTTTAGTCCTCTTTGGATAAGATACATTATAACCCACATGATTCATAATCATAAGGTTCAACATCATCGAGAATGACGTTTGATTACACGCCTCCATTCCATAGAGATCGTGCCTAGAGTAACCACAAATCAAGGATAATGACCATACAAATATTTAGTTAAGATCTTATCACATATATCAACTATATAGTGACAACAGTCTAGTATGTTAGGTTCAGTGACCTTCCAACTTTATCGGAATAACATTTATTTTTTACAATTGAATGTGTCTACTAAATCCTAACAAATAACTGAACTTGTGTCCTTCATAAGAACCGGAACATAATAACATTTATTTAGTTACCTTATCAGTTTACTAGATCCAGAATGTGGTAAGTGTTACAACGTTTGCTTCACCTTCCATATCTGTATTCAATCTTTCTAATTTAATCACACTCGTAAGACATCATATATCTAAGAGTTGACTTGAACTTAGATAGATTTATCTCAACTCACTTGCCTAGAATAGAAACTTCAATAAGTTCTCTATTTAAGCAAATGCCCTAACTTTCCCTTTTAATCCTTTAAGCACTTGAGAAATGTTTCTTATTGTAGTCTTCATAAGACTTAAGAAAGATCACAAGAGCTATGTCTTTGATTTCCTTTCATAAAGAAAATCTAAAGTTTATTAAATAGTTTATTTAACCTTTTGAATCGTATTCAAAACATTGACTATTTAATTAACCTTTAAGCAATGATAGAATTAAGTCGATACTTAAATCTTACAATTTTGAAAACAACCTTTCCAAAATTAGGCGTGGTCATTCTTATCCAACGTTTGAATTAATTCATCATCGTATGATGAATGATCATCTTGGATCGTATCCAATATATGACTAATTCGTTGAAACTTATTTCGAATGATTTAATCATATCATGAGCTTCCGCTTTCATTAATAATCAAAGCCTTGGAATACTCCATCAAATATGTAGTCTCCTTGTCTCTAACTACTATAATGGGATCTCTCATGTCATTGCTCATTTTAAAAGGATTAAAATTACTTAACCATATTTGAGAACGTTTCTCAGAAGGTAACAGTCATAATTTGGTTTTACTAATTGAGAATTAAACATAAATATAAAGTTTGCTAAAACTACAACATAAAATAAAGATAAAAGAGTGTTGTTGTTTATACACGCAAAATCAAAAATGGTCTTTTGGTTTATGATTTTGCTCCCACTAGTCAACTACTTCCAATTGACTTTCAAGAATTATTAATTTCTTTAGTGGACAAGATCCCACTAAACTACCGCGACCCCGCTTTGGCTGGTGGGCCGAAAATAGTCTAATAGGTAGACAACAACCCTTTGTCAATCGTATCTTATACGACTCTTGTTGTTTGACTAGTCAACTCTTTGACAATTTTCATCTTATGAAGTAGTCAAACCCTTGCCTCTAAAATCCAAACGACCCGCTTTGGTGGTGGCGAGAGAATTCTTAGTCAAGTCATAACCCCAATATTCGTGAGATCTCATACGATCATATCTCGATAATAACGATATACCCGAGGTAGGTCAACCCCCTGCTTTGGCTGATGAGTTGGATCCGAACAAGGGCTCTTCACCGTCATTATAATATGGGGAGGCAATTTCAACTTGATTCTTTTGAGGTGGAAGTATTTATGTAAATTAATTCACTTAATTAATTTTTAATCATGGTCTCATCATAAATATGTCTATCTCTATAAACATACATCCTATACATTTATCTAGATTGTGCCTAGTCATGCATCTATCGTATCATATAAAATAAATAGCAGCACAAAATAAATAAATACGTAAAGTAACCGGTATGATCATGGACTTTTCCTAGGTGCGGTTTCGAATACAAACCCAGCGAAACCGCGGGTCACAATCTAAGGTTATTTGCAACCGCCAATAGGATCTTCAATGCGCCATTCTCCAATAGGATCTTCATTTTAAATCTTTCTTTGGTCTCCATCTTCCGCTCCATTCTTGTTACATTCAATTCTATCTAATATACCCGCGCTTTGCGGGGAGCCAACGAGGAATGGGATAAATGCACGAGGAAAATAAACTAGGTCACGTTTTTCATAACGGCCTAGGACAACTTTTAAACCAACATAAAATTAAATCATTCACATCTATCCTATCGGATTGAGTCCACGATCAATCGGGGTCCATATAATCATATTATATCTACACTATCTAATCCATACAATTAAATCTTATGAAAAAGATAAAATTAAAATTTAACTACTTGCGTCTTAACTAATCAATTAACATTTAATCTATAAATAATTTTATCCAATCAATTAACTAATTAACATTTAATTAATTAAATGATTTTAATCGAAATAAAATTAATGATTAATTTTAAATGATTTTAATTTTAATTTTAATTAATTAGAACTATTCTAAAATTAAATTAAAATTAAATCTCTCTTTTGTTTCTTTCCTTTTGATTCGTAATCAAAAGGGATGTCGATGGTTTCTAAACCATGACACGACTAAACAACGAGATATCTATGCACAATAAATATCACGGGACGAAAAAGTCGAGCACATCGAATTAACGAAGAGTGGGTTCACCGAGAATCCATCACTCAACCTCGACTTAACGTATCGTGATTTGAATCTTGCATCTATCGACTAATCACAACTATGAACTACATTGAAACATAAAATACACATAACAAAATAATTTCTTTTAGGTGTATCGTTTCACGAATCAAAATATATCATCTTTTAATTACGTGATTTAAGCGATAAAATTAACTACATAAAAAAACACGCTTATTGCTTAAGGTGAAGCTCTCTCGATACCCTTTGTTAGGAAATCTACGCGAACGCAGTGAATTTAAAATTTTATTTCCTTTTAACCAGGATCGACTTCGTTTAAGCAATAAGCGAATAAACTAAAGGCGGCGGTTACCTTGGTTGATCTAAAAGATCGACGCTTTGACCATCTAAAGGAGAGTAGTTCGACATGGAGCCGCCCAAGTGTTCGGCCTCCGCCGATCCACACGAACAGCCGCGGAATCCCACCATGGATTGCTCTTTGAAAAGTTCGATTGCTAGACCGGACCTTTTCTTTCCTCACAAACTCACTATAGGAAGCCCCTCTTTCTTACACAAGAACTATGAGTTCTTGCAATTTTTCACAAGAACAATTGCTCTTGGAAGAATGGTGTGTGAAGAGCTTGGCAAGCCCTCTTATTTATACTAGAGAGAGGCGCCCCTATTGCTTGGAGAGGAGGAGAAGAAAAATCTCTTTCCAATAAAATAAGGAAAAACAATTAATGTGATTGATTTATCTCTTTTAATTTAATATATTATATTAAATGAATCCATAATTTATAATTCTCCAATATCTTATATTGAATGCAAATTATGTTATTACCATAAATCTATTTTTCTCAAAATCAATTAATATCACATATTAATATTATGGTAATCTCATTAATTAAATTGCACAATCCAAGTGTGTCATACACACAACAAGAATGCGCCCATATCTTCATTAATTGACTTATGGAAACTTCTTTAATTAATATAATGCTATGATTAATTAATTTGCAAAAATACATGTATATCATATATACATATTTTGAAAATCATATGTATCAATATACATATTTAATTAATCATCATAATTAATATCTTGTATTATATTTATTCATAATAAATAAATACCACCATATTAATTTACCACTATAACCCTTATAGTCTCGAGATAAACTTTCCTTATTTGGTTATCATCTATAACCACATTTTAATCCAATTTGGATGTTCATATGTGTGTGACCCGATAGGCTTCGAATATGTTGGCCGTAGACACAAAGTGCAAATTACGAAATTGCCCTTCATGCCTAACGATCACGGGATAGCGTCTAGCAACACACCGTGACCCCGATCATCGGAAGAGTCAAATGCAATGACTACTACCTTTCATGTGAAAGCGATTACCGTGTAACTTACAATCCTATCGCTATAATAATATCCCAACGGTCGTCGTCGAGTGTCAAACATTGACGACCGTGTCTTATAGTCCGGATATCAGGCTCTCTCAAGTAACACGTTTACTCCCACTTTGCAAAGATTCACGAGAGCGAGACATTCCTTATAAGAAGGCCCTTTCGGATATTTACCCCTCACCGATAAGTGCGCGATTCCCGGACGACCAATCATGTATACTCCGCATTCTTGATATCACACCCAATCACTACCGCATGATCGCCCCATGGCTGTGGAAACCTCAATAGTGTCAAAGCATGACAATCCACACCGTGATGCCATGAAGACTCGGTCTTAAGGATAATTACACAACCGCCACATAGTGTGACACTTATCTCGTGTAAGTGGGTCGATCACTTAACGACGCATTCTCTAATACACGCCCACGTCACGGTCCAAGTGTCTCTACACTTCGATAGAGCGAGATCTATCCACCGCCCTTAAAGGCAGAAGACATCAAATACGTGCTAGATCTTTTATACTATCAATTCCTGTTTAATAGTACATCGGCCTAGAGACATTTAAGTATTAAACTTATTAAAGTGATTAGAGATCTCATCAACCATAATCGTCTCATCATGGTTTCTCTTTACTGATTTAATACTAAGGGCGTTATCATATAACAATTCATAATTGGTTCTTTAAAAGAACAGATATATGACAACAATGAAAAGCCATTTGATATATGTATAAACACAAAGAAATAGTAGAAATGATCCGACCCGGTCGGATCCGGTCCAACCCGATTGGGTTTAGGACACTATTCCAACAGTAGCTTTATCATTTATTCTATGGCGGTAACTTTCATTTCCCAAACTTCTTTGTCAGGTAATGCTTCCAAGATTTTTGAGTTGATTTCTTCTTTTGAGTAACTTACACTCAGCAGGGTAAGTTCATCCAGGATTGCATTGAATCTTGATTCCATTTGCTCAATGGTTTCATTTGGTTGTTTTGAACTTTTGAAACTTCTTTTTGGCTACACTGATTTTTTTCTTCTTGATTGCATCAGTGCCTTCACAGATTAATTGTATCTTGTCCCAAAGTTCCTTTGCAGTTTTGCAATATTTCACCTTCATGTACATATTGCTATCCAAAGTTCTGTATATAATGTTAATAGCAATATTGTTGAGGTTTGCTCTTTTTCTATCTTCAGCAGTCCATTCTCTTTTTGGCTTTGGAATATACTGAGTCTCATCTCCCACTGTTATTGACTTGGTGATCTCCATTGGTCCTTCAGTCAGCACATCCATCATCTCATCATGTGTTGCAGCTAGAAAAGCCTGCATACGTCGTTTATACTCATCAAAATGATCTAAAGAACACATCAACATTTTTATAGCATACTGGTTGTTATCCATGATGCAAAGCTTTGAAAATCAGTAACTTGAAAAAGTTTTCAAAGTATTTTCACAAGCACAACATGTAGGATTACTTCAGAACAGAAGCACTGCTCTAATACCAATTGTTGGTCCCTTGAAAAGGCTTTGGTTGAGTTTAGGGGTGGGGTGAATAAACTTAACACTTAAAACTTTTGGAGTTAACAAACTCAGCAACTTCAGTGACTGATGATACCTCGGTGAGTCGATGACCTTGATGAGTCTGTGACTATTGAACATCACGAATTTGTGCAAATGGAATATAACAAAATTAAGCCTTGTTACTTGTTGTTAAAATATGATACTAAGTATTAGATACTCAGTAGTGTATGTGTGTGAATTCAGTTGCTAGATTCAGTAGATTGATGTGCTAGATAAGCTAAATGCAGAATGTAAGTGCAGAAAGTAAGTAGGCAGAATTTATAGTGGTTCCAGGTGGTGTAATCTTGTCAGTCCACTCTTCTCCTGTGATGTTGGAGGTAATTCACTAGAGATCTTTGAGATAGCTGTTACAAAAATCACTAAGTTGCTTGTCCTTCACCAATAACTATGGGTTCACAAACTGAACACTTGGAACAGGTAGGATTGCTGCTCCAAAGTCTTCCACTGGTCCTTGAAGGGTATGATTGCCTCTTCACCAGCTCCACCACAAACAACAGTCTTTCACACCCAACAGATGCTTCACTGTCTTCAGTAGATTCTTATAAAAGAAAGATTGAATCAAGTAAGTGATTCAGCTTTCAGCAGCTTGATCAGGATGATATGATCAGCAGCTTGAGGTCTTCAAGTATGTAAACTTGATGTAGCTTGAATTCAGATTACACTTGAATAATTTCTCTGGATCAGTAGATTAAAGCTCAGTAGGGTCAGCAGGGTGTTTTTCTTGATCAGAATTTGAAACTCAATATTATATGTTATCTTTCCTTGTTTTTCATCACTTGTATCCGAATTAAGAGTCCTCTATTTATAGGTAGGAATCCTTGAGACTTATGTTTGAAATTTCAAACATAGCCGTTTCAGATTTGTCCCATTTGACTTGCTTTTTCTGACTGTTCCTAGGATTGACACTGTCAGAATCCTTTTTGACAGTATACAATCTGTCCACCCTTTGACTTGTAACCATTGGATAAATGTCTGAATCATCCCAACGTTCCTTTAATCTTAACCATTGATTTGTTTGATAAAATCAGAGGTTGTTAGCTGTCCTTATCCATGTTTTCTTCCAATGTAACCTTTGAATAATTTGATGTATGTGTATCAGCAGGTTCCTGAGATAATAAGTCTGTTGATATGCTTATTAGTTAGCTGATCCATATTTTGCTAACTGTCTTTTATCTAACTTTTATTTATGAAGTTAGATTACACCATTTTGAACATAACTAAGTTCCAATCACCATCCAACTTATGGAACTTAGACCTTGTACACAAGGTATATGTAGTCGATTTAGGTCATCATGAGACTTCCCTAAATTCGATTCCATACCCTTGACTTTAATTACTAAGTTTGATACCTTAGCCTTCAATAACTGAGTTTGAGCCTCGCCTTGGTCTTCGGCGAGGTTCTGATTAGTCTACGACACGGCTACCCTCATTGATCTAGACTAGTCTCTTTGAAATAAGTCGGTGACCTTTTCTTTATCCTTGTTTGATCAAACCTATACAAAGATCAAACTCTAATAAACCTATACATTTGATCTTGACATCTTTTTGCCTTTGCTCTATAACAGCTAGTCTGGCACTCATCACTAAAACATAAAATAAGTCCAACAATGGCTCCTACGAATGCCATGCATCATGCTTCCTCACTAGACGTAGCTAGGCTAAACTTGCTCTGAAAAGCCGATAACTAATCCAGAGGTTCGGTAGTTCTGTTGTAATTTGTTGATGTTGGATAATGTATTCCTCCTATTGGGGCCGCTTTCAGAATGCTCTCGAGAAGAACACATATTCCCCAAGTGGGTGTTTCCTGGAATACTGCTTTTCTCTTTTCTAGATCCGCAATTTTCTTTTTCATCAGCTTAAGTTCATCCGCTACTTCTGGGGGAGAGTTGACTTGATCGTACTCTCTGCGTAATCTGAGTCAATGCATACCTCTGTCTGAGGCCGTACCTGTCAAGTATCTTCTGCTCGCTTCGGATGACTACTCGTAGGGGATGCACTGCAGACGTTATCCATGGGCCCGAGGCGTTGGAGTGCCGATCTTCTGCTCTTTTCAGGGGCTGAGGTTGCATGACTGCTTTGTCCTGCCTCTAAGCAATGGGGTCGATTAGCCTTGGGCGGATTTTGAGTTGGTTGTACCTCAGTCGGAACTGGCATAGGTGGGGAGAACTTACTAACTGGTTGGGGAGGAATGCCCCCATCTATAAGATTTAAGTTGTAGACCGGAATATCATCTACATATTCCATGTAGGATTTCAAATCCAGGGTGTAAGGGCTTGGCTCTGGAGTTGGATTCGCTCCTTGTTCCAAGTTTTGTCGGGGTGGATCTCTAGTGTGCTCCTCACGAGTCTTTTCTATTTCGTTTAACACGCTCCGCACGTCGGCGTCATTATTATGCCCGCCGCTTCCCCTAGCGGTGCGTGACCCCCTACTATGTCCATTCTGATGTCACGTTGCACCACATGGAGGGTCCTGATTCGGTCCTTTATTCGGAGTCTCAGGCTCTACTACTTTCCCTCCAGCCATTTGATTTGAAAGGAAACTTGCAATATACGCTTTCTAGGCAAGCTGGATGTAACAAACGTAGGCTTACCCAGAATCCGGCAGAAAGCTCAACTGATCTATCTCTAAGTTGACCAACAGGTGCAGCACTATTGATTTATAAAATTGAACTTGGGAACATGCATGCGCTAATCCGAAGGTGATGATGATCCCATTCCAAATTTGAAGAGATACAGACGGTGATGTTCCTCCTTATTTGATAAGCTTGTCTAAGAAAAAGGTTGTGACTAGTGAAATCAGAAGCTTTCTCACTCGTGATGTTGTGATAACGATGAAAGCTATGATCTTTAGGTTGTACAACCCAAAAGTCAAAGCTTTTACTAACTTGGAGGCTTGAAGGTGGCGGCGTAAGTCCGGAAATGCTGTAAATATGATTTTTGATGACGTGTTCCCGGTAACGGAGCCAACTGTTATTGCTTGGAATATAACGGTGGTGGATTAAGTGTTTATACGGTGGATATCTAGTTGGAAAAGATGATCATTAGATTGAGGAGATGGTGTCTCTGATAAACACCGGGCGGTGCACAACCGGCAGACACAATACGTGATGAAGAGAGGACGAGATCGACAAATTGGCATAGTTTATCTGCTTATATTGAAATTGTGGATCCCTTTGAAGTTATATGGAGCCTCTATTTATAGGCAACACTCTAATGACGATTAAGATAACAGTGACAGGACATAATTAAGTATAATTAAGGAGATAAACAGCGATATAGAGTCGGCCTAAAGGGACCTTTGCTTGCTCTGATGTCTTCTGCTGAGACAGCCTTTTTCTTGCTAATGTTAAGTGTAGAGAGTGTTCGCCCATAGGTAGAGGATGTGATCCGGCTGACCGACATGGCGGGCTGGTAGAGACGTGCTTGGCTTTCAGCATAAATGCCCTCGTGGTCGTGCGGACTTGATGACTCGATCGGCTTATTACTAGTCAGGCTGGTGGCGATGAAGGTCAGAGGCTGAGAAGTGACCGCGGTTATGGATCAGATGCTGGTCGGACGGCCCTGTTCGGGTTCGGTATATCAATAATGTATCCCATGCATCCTTTATTCCTTTAACTTTTGTTGTGTTTTTTCAAAAGTCATTCTCTTGTTTGATAGAATGATAATTTTACGGTGGTGCAGTTGTTTGGCAATGTCTTGTTCACTTTAAAAGTTTATTCACAATGTATGATTGATAAATGAATCAAGCTGAGCTGAAAATTGATGAACTAAGATGCTTTGTGATTGAGATGAATTGTGATACCGATACTGTGATACTGATATTGTGATCTTGTATATCTTGTGATCACGTCTTTGTGATTGTGTTATGGTGCTGAGGCCGACGCATTGAAACCGAAGGAGGAGATCTATGAGCTAGTTTTCTAAGAAGAGGCTAACGCTCCTTGGTAATGATTTGTAAATTGAGATAGGGTACAAATGTTAAACCATTTGATGTAGAGGTGAACTTTATTGAGAAAATATTAAACCATTTGGTGTAGAGTTGGAGAATAAGATGATGGTACCAATCGACATTGTCGAGATTTTAGGTGTTTAGATAATATTTTCCTTGATGTAACTTAATTATCATATATCTTGATGTTAAAGTTGTTTATCATATATGTTGTAATTTTTTTTCCATTGTGATTGAACGTGTTATTTAGAAATACACAAGTTTTTTGGGTGTTAATGTGATTACATTATTGTCCAAATGATTTTTAGTTTACGGTTTGTTTCTGGTTTAATCCATACAGGAATATAGGTTGTCGGTGTTGTTGTAAAGCTTGCCGATTCCATGATTTTTGGCTAATGGTATACTATTAATGGTAATGGTTTCATTGTACTTGTTAATAAAACGTGTTAATGTGATACTGTTACTGTGATATTGATATTGTGATACTGTGTTATTGTAAACGCTGCAATTAAATTCAGCTTTCAAAAACAATGTCGAAAGGGTATCGTACGAGATCTCAAAATGAAGAGAAAAAAAATATAAACTTTGGTGAAGAATTTTGATGATCGGTGTTTTAAATCCAAAGTTATGGTCGTTTATAAAAAAAACGCTCCAATTAATGCAAATATTTTTTTGACTTTCAAAATTTACGTCGGAAAGGTGTCGTATGGATCTCAAAATAAATAGCAAAAAAAATATGAATTTTGGTGAAAAAAATTTGATGATCGGAGTTTTAAATCAAAAGTTACGTTGTTTGAAAGAAGAAGAAGAAGAAGAAGAAGAAGAATTTGAAAAGCGAGCGACTGGCAAATGATGCCTAAGCGTAGGAAAGCGTAGCGAATAAATAAAAAGGGTATTTTTGTCCGTCTGAAAATTTTTGGTCCTTTTTGCAACTAAAAAAATGAGTGTCCTGTTTATATATTTTAGGTCAAAATTTGGACTTTTCCCTCTATTTCTAACAAAACGACGAATTAACACGAAAATGTACCTACAAATGGGAGAAATTTGAATCCTTCGTTTGAAATCCGTTGATTGCCGGTTAATCCTTCGTTCGTATGAAGAAATCCTTTCAAATTCATATTAAAAACCTTCTAAATTCTCCTAATTGATGATATTTTCGTATTAGTGAATGGAAATGGGCGTTTCCGCCCTTTTTAAGCCGTAAACTGCAAACCGTTACACTATGGGCGTAACTGCCCATCATGGGCGGGCTTATGAGCGGGTGGGCATGGAGATGGGCGGTCCGGTGGGTGTGTTTTGAGCGTACCCGCCCATTTTAATGCGGGGGATAGTGGGCGTTTTTAAATTTCGGGGTGTACAATTCGTTTAAATTTTTAAAAAAACGGGTAATATTCGAATTTCCCCCCAAAAAAAACAAAATTGATCTATTTGACTAAGAAACCTTTGTAATGTGCATTAAGAATGGACTCCGGTCGCTTAAGCAAGATGTCTCGTGTTCGACTCATTGTGGATGCAGCAAACCTTTACAGGAGAGGTCTCCACCTTTGATGTGCGACATCCCCGGAAAGGATTAGTCTCAAACAATTCTCTGACGGAAGAAAAAAAAACAATATTTAACATGTACTTATTGCAATTTTTACAAAACAAGGGCTGCCATGGGTAACGGATTCTAAAGGTAAATATTATGCATCTTCAGACTATGAACTACAAACTTGTCCACAATGACCTCTAGGTGCGAGACAATTTGGAGGCTAATCTGGCCTTAAGGGCCCAACAAAGAGGCACCTACTTGATATGGATAAAAGCTCACGGAGCATCACCGATGAGCAGAGTGTTGCACTATAGACACATTTTGGATAACTCCATGTGTACCGATTTAAGAAAGCAATGAGAGCATACTCCACGCCTTCGAGACTATTCTTACGCTAAAGAAGTGTGGAACCATTGTGTGTCCTTGAGAATGTCGAAGCCGCCTTTTGAAGCATGTACACCCGTGGCATGGATAAAGGTGAGTTTGGAAGGGCTACAAAACCAACGTCTAGGTTCAACAAGTTGGAAATATGTTTGGAAGGAGACCCTTTATGGGATATGGATGGGGAGGAACAAGATCAAATATGGACAAGAAGACGAGAGGTCACCCTCTTATATGTTTGTTTCCAACATGGTAGAGAGAGCTAGGAACATGCGATTAGCTTGGTATGTAGACTAGAATTGAGAATGTGTATTTTTACATCGTTTTTTGGATAACACTGTGTAAAGTTTTATTTGAACTAGTCTTTTTAGAAGACATGATTAATAAAGAGATCGTTTTGAAAAGGAAAAAAAAAATTGATCTATTTGAGTAAGAAAACTTTGTAATATGCATTTTTACTAACATGTTACATGACCCGGTGATTAACCCTTTTTTTTGAAATAGTTCATACAAATTCTCAACATCATTATTTAATACCGGGTCACGATATATTGAGATATTTAAGAACACTAGCAAAATACACGTGTTTTGCACGTGGTATATATTAAGTGTTATATCATGATTAGTTTATTTTGAAAATTGGTAATCCTCATAGAAGTTACCTTCACAATTCACAATCCTCGTTTCAGCCGTCGTTTATTTCTTTTTGTTGGCCATGTAATTGTTGTTTGTACATAATGTTCAAAACTGCAAAATGTACATGCTAGAAATAGAGTCTAAGTGTAATATTCACATAATTATGAATAAAGACACTATTGAAAAATTTCATACGTATTATTTACCTTTATTAGATCTTCGTAACACTTTTAATTCTATGGCTTTTTGAATCTTACGTTGTAAGCTATTGGAGTTGTCATTCGGCATATCTTGATTTGTCATCTAGTAAGAAGAAAAGTATTTATATCATTTTGGTTAGTCATAAAAACATAAAATTGAAGAGAGTTTAGTAATAAGATATATTAATTGTTGATGTTAGTGTTATATATGATGCTAAATCATTATGTATTCTTTGTTGCATCAACCTCAACTTGACTTTTCCCATCTCTTACTGTGTTCATGAAATGAGGTAATTAGTTGTCACAAAGGTACGAAATCATAGAAAATCAAGGTAAAAGTTTTGAAGTTATGAATGACCACCATTTGATCTTTTTTCTCTTTGATTATATTGATTTTTGAATCTTATGCCACTGTTGTTCTGTTATTTTAGCATATTTGAATTTGTTTCCATTTCTACGAATTTCAACAAGAAAGAAATGATGAATTGATGATGTAAAATAAATGAAATATACATATAAAAGATGAACTTAACCTTGATGTATTATTAATCATCAAAAAAAGATTTCTTATATTAGACCGCTATAGATGGAATGAATCGAAATAAGATTATTGTGGTTAACTGAAGGTGTTGTGTTTCATGCGATTGAGATAATTTTCTCTCCTCTTAATGACCCTAAATTACATTGCATCCTTGGAAAAGAGCACCCCAAAGAAGAGAAATATGCCCTTTTATATGTAAATTGGAAGCCCACAAGTGTGGGGCAGTATTAGGGTTGTACACATACATCAATTTTTAACGATTTAGCTTTTGAGTGAGATAGTAGCTTATGACAAACAAAATCAATAGTTGTAGTGATTGGAGCTTAATAGAATCTCCTTTTTCTTTTATTATGTCGTCGTTTTGAAATTATATGCCGCTAAGTATTGTTATAGTTGATTATTCTATTACTTTATGGATATGGTATGCATACATTTATGCCGACAAGAACTCATATAGTTTCTCGTCATAGTATTTTGTATGTTCAATTAAAAAATAGCAAAAAAGAAACATCTTCAACATAGTAAGAGGTGCATGATATCACTTCCGTGTTGTGGTTTTTATGAACTAAAGGTTCGTTAAATAGTGATTTAAATGAATCTAAGCACATATGCATGTGACACGTTGTGGTTGTTATTAGGCTCTTTCTTTAACCTCGTTTTTAATGAAGCTAGATTAAGAGCTAGATAAATTAAGACCAATCATTCTAAAACCATTTGATCTAATTTAGATTTTCCAAGGTTTGTTAGAAAGAGTAGAAGATCTGGACTCGCGGTTGTAAGTGAAGCTTTTAAGCATGCTTTTGACTTAGACGTGTTTCTATTTTTGACAAGAGAATCAATAGGCTTGGTTTCTTCTAGCTGTTGATATTCAATTTCCAAGAAGAAAGAAATTAGGATGCATAATGAATGAAATATACATATAATAGATGCACTCAACATTGAAAGTAAAAATGAGAAGGTTGAAGTTGTCAATGCATATAATATTATTATTTCTAAAAAACCACCCCTTATATTTAATTAGGAATGCGGTTTCAAATGGGACTTTAATCAATTTTCTGGGACACATATAATGTGGTTTCGGTGTCATTTAGGTTTGTATAGACAACATAATATACGTACCGTGACTATTCAAAGTAGTTTTTTCTACTACTTGAACTTTCCGTTTCCTCCTGGTTGCCATGTGTTTTTTATTTATCTTGTTGCATCGTTCATCCACAGTCCATTTATAATTAGATAGAATATTGTGTTCTCTTAACTTTTAGTCTATGGGTAGCATAGTGATTCTTTTCCAGTTGATTCAAATATTACATATCGAATAACGATTCAAAATATGCTAAAAATCGCACTCAATGTGTAGTTTTCATATTCTAAGCTACATGAATGCATGATGCGTTGTAATTACCATAGAGTAAGTGTTTTTTAGTATGGATTTGTGATACTGGATTATCGATTATGTGCTATATCTAATTTTTGTGTTATTGAAAATTGAATATGTGAGCAGCGTTATGAAAAATGTGGTCTATCCAGTTTTGAAAATCTATTTGGACAATATGGTGCATATATCATTCTTGATAGTATTAGCTTAGTACCTTCTTTGAAAGTGTGTAAAATTGATCCAAAGCACAACATGGAGCTAGCGAAGAAATTATGCCAATGTTTTTACATCGGAGAAATTGAAGTTGCAATTGTAACAATTACACATGTGCTTCATCTTATATATAGGATAGATATAATTAGCGAAAACGTTTGCAAGTAGTCGTGTATAATTAACTGGAATAGCTTGTAAGTAGCCGTGTAAATTGAAAAAAAAAGGCTTTAAATGTGAAAATCTTAAACATGTGTGTATAATGATGTAAATGTATGTATGTATTGAGTAAAAAACAATAACATACCACTAATGTCACTTTTGGTTGGTGTGAAATTTTTGTTTGCTTGATCTTTCATAAGAAAGATTCTTCTTTGAACAACAACGGTATGATGAATATTTGCAGGATCTTTTCGTGTGAGCACGATTGGTTTTTTCTGAAAACAATGTAGTAGTTTATGTGAAACTGTATTCTCCCATATGGACGTTTTTTTTTCTACTTGGGCACCCAAATTAGAGGACACCACATTTTCATAAGTTGTTTTACCTAAGGCACCACACTGATATTTATATATACATAATACACCACAGAGTAATTACAATATTGTCATTTCTACCTGTTGCACCACATTTATCAAATTTTCCACTCCAACAAAATAATATATACAAATAACCCTTATTTCCTTCTAGCCACCACCCGCACCCGGCCTTGCCACCTCACCGGCCCGCCACCTCCCGGACCACCGACCCCGACACCTCTCAAACCCACACCCCCCGCCACCTTGCACACTCCACCTAGCCTAGCCGCCCTAGACCCATCTTCCTCCACCATCACCTAGCCCTACCGCCGCCATTACACCCATCCCCACCGCCCCATATACCATGAAAAAATACCAATAAACACAATCGCTGGATATCAGCTGAAAAAGGAATCAAAATTGAATTGAATCAAAAGAACAGTAGCATGGAAAAAAAATGGAGAAAAACAAGTTGAATATTAAATTATTTTTTTTTGGTTGATTATCGCACTTAATATTTACAACTGCTAGTAAGTCTCAATTTTGACTCCCCTCAAATCTCATGTTTTCCTGCAAAGTTGTAGTTGAATTTTTTTTATTTTTTTATTTTATTTGTTTTTTTGGATTCAAAACATGAATGGAGATTATCATTGTTTGCTTGGAGATTTGGGGTGGGATGGTAGATTTAATCGATGGATTGAAAGAGAATAGTGGGTTTTTGTTGTGGTAAGAAGTGGTGGAAATGGTGATATGGGTGGTTGAAAGATGTAGAAGATGGTGGTTAGAGGTTGAAGAAAAAATGTACATTGTTTAAGGTAAAAGGATTTGATTATAATAAAATAAAATATTGGAAATAGTAAAATTAATTTGGATATAAGATACTTGAATTTTAATAGGTGTGGTGTCATGAGTAGATTCATCATTTAAAAAACCCATATGTGGTGCCTCAGGTAATCACCTATTTTTTATATTGTTGTGGTGCCTCTAGTAGAAAAAATGTGGTGCCTTTAAATGCACCCTTTTATTTTTCTTTCACGTTAAAAAATTGGTTTCTTACTCATGAATTGTTTTTATTCTTTTTTTAATGTTGATGTTTATTCTGTTTTTGTAGTTATAATAGATTAATTACTCTTGCAGCTATACAATTTTCGCAAATTTTAATTTCTTTTACGATAAAAATTTGGTCTCACGGTAGTTTTTCCCCCTACCTATGGACCGCTTTTTAATATTTAATTTCTGATGTTTGTCTTTTTCTTTTCCTGCCTATAGACTGATTTTTTTTTAATTTAATTTCGGATGTGTTTTTTTTAGTTTCTTATGTTTATCCGTTTTTTTCTTGAGATAAAAAAGTAAAAATCTTTTTTGTGTACAAAATAAATAAATAGGACATCTCATTTTTAGTAGCAAAAGAATGAAAACAATTTGAGACAGATAAAATTACACTTTTATTAGAGAGGGCCGCGCATATGTATTAAATCTTGCGCTTCTTGAGGTTTGTTTTGTTTTTTTTTTTTTCTTTTTCAAACAACCGTAACTTTTGATTTCTAACTCCGATCATGAAATTTTTCACCAAAATTCATTTTTTGCTCTTCAATTTGAGCCCAAATCGATACCTTTCCGGCGTATATTTTGAAAGAGCGAAAAATATTTGTATTAACGGAGGGCGTTTTTTCTTATAAGCAACAGTAACTTTTGATTTAGAACACCGATCATCAAAATTGTTTCACCAAAGTTCATATTTTTTTATCTTCATTTTGAGACCGCGTTTGATACCTTTTCGACGTAGTATTTGAAAGCCGAATTTAATCGCAAAGATTTACACTAACACGATGATCGATGTCGATGTCGATATGATGATCGAGGCTCATTTAAAGCTTAATTCAAGTGACTACTTCAATGCACACATAACTGGCTCATATAAGGCTCATTTAAGGCTTAATTCAAGTGATTAACTATTAAGCCTATGTCAAGTTTATGTGGTTTTGATTGATAAAAGGAATAGCATAGATTAACTTAATTAAGGTGTGGTGTTTATAACATGCGAGAGTCGATAGTTAATCACTTGAATTAAGCCTAAAAAGTACATCAGACTAAAAGGTAATACATAGAAGATCAATACAACATACTATAGATTTAGTACAATAGGTACATCAGACTAAAAGGTAATACATAGAAGAACAATACAAGTGCGAAAAGCAGTTTGAACTATCACCAAATTATAAGAAGGATATTCAAGTTCAAAGAACTAAATTATCATGCCCGAATTCACAAGGTGATGAATTACAAGTTCGATAAGCCAATGAACTAGGCCTATCTATTACGTGATGATACAATGTAGATCAAAAACCTCAGCACACCAAGGCACATAGTAAGCCTATGAACTAGGCCTATCTATTGCATTAAGGCACACTGATATCAGCTGATGTCGATGTCGTGATGTCGATGTCGAAGTATCGATGTCGGTAGTATCGATGTCGAGGCTCAAAAGGACTCTCATTTCGATTTTTGTTCCAAGGTCTATGTCCCCAAGTCCTTGATATAGGCTGAATGTATTTCTACAGTTCAAGCACTCATATTTACTTCTTTTCGGAGCATGTTTTGATACTACTTTTCTTTAGGATCATTTCTTTTAGGCCTCTTCTTGTTCTTGGGTTCAATCACATTAGGCCACTTGTTCTGGCTGGCCATAAACAAGCGCATTCTTGAAAAATCCTTCTCTTGTAGTAGACATAAGCCTTAAACAATCGTTCTCATGCTTCTTTCATCATCCGAACCGAAGAGGCATGTCTATTACCGTTTTCGTTCGGTGAATTACCTCCGTCGTGAGGCTCAGGTTCCTTTAACAAGGAATCTAGACTCGACAATTTCACATTGCCTTTGAATTCCATAATCACTGTGCATTTGCCTTTGTTTCTTCTTCTTCTTTGTAGTAGTTGCAGTAGGCTTATGAAGGCTTGTATAACTTCAACACCATCTTCTTGTATTCTGTAATCGAAAAAGTTGCACACCAAAAAACAAATCAACACCATATGAGGTAATCAGTATCATTTAAGGCTTAATTCAAGTGACTATTTCAAGGCAAACATATCTGGCTCATTTAAGGCTTAATTCAAGGGACACAATATCATATCTGGCTTATATAAGGCTCATATAAGGCAAAAAAACCCTTCAACAAAATGCTTCTTGCATATTTTACTCATATTTGCAGTGAAGTAAAGCTCCAATCTTTGCATATCTCTCTTAAATTAGCAGCAATAATTGGCAGACATTAAGGCCCAAATAAACATCAAAAATGGCAAACCATAATGGAAGAAAGAACGGTCCAAAAAAACAGCAACAATGGCAGAAGAATAAAGCTCCAATCTTTACATATTCCACTCAAATTAACACCAACAACAACAGAATTCAACAGCAAATATAGCTGAAAAGTAATACCTCAAACTTTGTACATTTTCCCCCCTCAAATCAACACCCATAATAGCATAAAATAGCAAAAATGGCAGAAACTAAAGCCCCAAAAAAGAAATAGAACAAAATATGCAACTAGTAAAATAAGGAGACTACTTCAAGGCAGGTAATCAGTATCATTTAAGTCTTAATTCAAGTGACTACTTCAAGGCACACATATCTGGCTCATATAAGGCAAATGCGATCGACGATCACGACATCTTATTCTTATTCTATCATTCATCGATCATCGATCATTGATTTGAATATCAAACATGGAAAACTTGTTCTAAACTTCAGGCCCAAAACTTGTTCTAAACTTCAGGTCACTTATTTACAACCACATTGCTCAATTTTCCAACTCCAAGCTGAAATGCAAACATGGTATATATTTTGAAAACCTCAAGCTGCTTCAAAATCTCATTGATAATCCATTCATTTCAACTTGATCATTCTTATATGTACTCATAATTCTACTAACACTAAGGAGGTATCCCTCCCCTCTCCCTACACACCTTAATACCTCATACTTGAAAAGGTACATCAAATGTAAGTATTTTCAACATATACTTATTTTCAAATTGTTTCACCAAAGTTCATAAACCAACCTTCATACCATCCGAGAAAAGAATCGATCACTGTCATAATTGTAAAAACAACATAGCACACCGATACACAATCTCCATTTGACTTAATCGCTAAGGTCAGCAGAGGAGAGGCCAATCCTCATTTGCCTAGTTTTCAACCACTTAGGTTCCCAAATGGCTACTTATTTTTCATTTCATTTGGATCTTGGTGTGAATCATATTGAATTACCTTTTTTTGAGGATGAAGATGAAATTTCATAGCTTTTTGAGACGATTCCCAAATGGCTACTTATTTTTCATTTCCTTTTTCTCACTTAAACACCAATTGCATAATCTATAGAATTTAGCTGCCGGATATTCATTGCTACAATACCTGCAAATTTTGCTCAAAATTGGAAAAATCGAACAGATCCTTTATCTGGAAACAAATGTTTTTTGATATGCGAAATCAACAACAAATTATCGCCGGAAAAGTGAAGAACTTACTTGTCTTGATACCGAATTGGTAAATTTGACATCGGAGAAGGAGGTAAGAAAGACCAGGAGGTAAGCACCAATTGCATAATCTACAGAGAGAGAGAGCTAGAGACGGAGGCGGAGAAAACAGATGAAGAAATTGAAAATAAGGGTAAAATGGTCCATGACAAAAAAAAAATTGTCCTTATTGCAACTAAAAAAATATGTATGGATTAATACTTAAGTAAAGAGAGGAAAGTGGACTTATACCTAATTTTTCCTTTTTTTTCTTTTCTACCTGACTGCTTGTCTATATTTAATTGGTGGTGCTTCGTGAATGCTAGTGCATAGTTTGATGTTTATCAATAGGCTAAGCTAAGGAAATATTTCATATTTGTTAGAGAAGCACCCGAGGGGGAAACACTTTTTAGGGGAAACACATTGGCTCTTTTAATATAGTTGTTAAAGATAGAATCTCACACATAAAAGAAAAGGAATAGAGAATAACATCTCAAAACCAAAAAATAATAGAGAATCATTCATTATGACACGAGTTAAAGACAAACATTTGTTTGATCAAAACATAACTTAATACATATCATAAAACATGCATTACTCTTCTCAAAAAAAAAAAAAAAAAAAAAAAAAAAAAAAAAAAAAAACAACAAACAAACAAACAAACATACATACATACATGTATGCATCACTCTTCTCATATTTCTAACTTAGACTCAGGAAATAAGGAAAGACTTTTAAGGACTCTCAAAATGTAAGGCAGGGGGTGGGATCAAGGTGCTCCAACGATAAGACTCGTTATGGACTCACAATTAGGCTGTTTTGAGGACACAGGCTCACTGAGACCCTTCAAACATGGCAGAGACTATTGGATAGTTAAAGTAATTAACACATTGACGCCTCGTTACTCCGGTCGGTCATGATAGGGGACAACCATTGTGTCACAACGGTAATCTGCACTGTTGATCATAGTATAAACCTATATCATAATTAATAGTGTCACAACGGTTGCCCTTAAGAGGCTGATGTAGCGATCTCCTCCCGATGTATATCGATGTCAGCAGCATGATCAGGAACATCCATTTGCATCCCCCAATCGTGCACCCTCAAATGCAGCTCTGCACCTGCAATCAAGAAATAGACGGACTGGATCGGGTTCAAAATTCGAAGCACTCCTTTCAATGTTCTCAGCCTCAAGTCATCTGCACGCCGCAAGATTTCCACCATGCTTGCTTTCTTGGGAGCAAGTGTGGATTTCACTCGGCTATCTACCACCTGCTGCACCCCATTTACTCCATGACTCGCTCTTATCAACTCAGTAGCCATATGTGATAGCTCCACCATTGCCGGATCCGCCACCGTCTCCTGATGCTTTGCCATTTCCTATGTTATCTCCCTCTCCTCGTTAATGGTTCCTGCTTGCAACTCGTTTATCTGATGCAGCTGAGCAGCTGTAAGTTCGCTCAAACAGTCTACAAACATACCTTCAAGTAACTCGGACAATCTGGCCTCGAGTTGAAGCCCGGTTTTGGAATAAAGTAACTCGGACAATCTGGCCTCGAGTCTGCAAACATACCTTCAAGTAACTCGGACAATCTGGCCTCTATTTGATCATTTAACCACCTGGGTATGATATATTCTATTTTTCTCTTTCTTTTTTTCAATAAAGAGGCCAAGTTAGGTTAATCTTAGTGCAGAGCCGTATTCAAGTAATGTTTGATCAATTATGTATTATTCAATATTCGATTGATTGGTCTAAGGTTATTGATAAAAAAGATTTGTCTAAACCACTCCGTTTCTTTTTGTTCAAGTTACTACCGCTGTTTTTGCGGCTTTGGTTGATTAATAAAATTTATTGGTTTCAGAAAGAAAAAAAAAAGAACAGATAATCATTTCTCAAAACCGAAAAAAAATTAGAGAATCATTCATTAAGGCACGACTTAAAGACAACAACAAACACTTGTTTGATCAAAACATAACACATCATAAAACATGCATTACTCTTCTCAAAAAAAAAAAAAAAAAAAAAAAAAACAAAAAAAAAAAAAAAAACAAAAAACAAAAACAAAAAACAAAAACAAAAAACAAAAACAAAAACAAAAAGCAAAGCAAAACAAAACATGCATCACTCTTCTCATATTCCTAACTTAGGCTCTCAAATAAGGTAGGGGTGGGATTAAGGAGCTCTGACGCACTTAAGTTTCGATAAGACTCATTATGGTCTCACAATTAGGCTGTTTTGAGGACATAGGGTCACTGAGACCCTTCAAACATGGCAAAAACTATTCCTAATTAAGTTAAAGTGTTAACTAATTAAGTTAAAGTTAACACATTGATGCCTCATTACTCCACAGATAGGGTACAAGCATTGTGTCACAATGATAATCTGCACCGTTGATCATAATATAAAATCGACAGTGCAGCGGTTGAGCCATATCATTACTCAAGTCCTTAAGAGTCTGCTGTAGCGATCTCCTCAGGCTGTATCTCCATGTCTGCATGATCAGGTACATCCATTTGCATTCCCCAATCGTGCACCCTCAGATGCAGCTCTGCACCGGCAATCAAGAAATTGACAGACTGGATTGGGTTCAAAATTTGAAGAACACCTTTCAATGTTCTCAGCCTCAAGTCATCTGCCTTCTGCAAGATTTCCACCATGCTTGCTTTCTTGGGTGCAAGTGTGGATTCTACTCGACTATCTACCACCTGCACCCCATTTACTCCATGACTTGCTCTTATCAACTCAGTAGCCATATGTGATAGTTCCACCATTGCCGGATCCGCCACTGTCTCCTGATGCTTTGCCATTTCCTCTGTTATCTCCCTCTCCTTGTTAATGGTTCTTGCTTGCAACTCGTTTATCTGTTGCAGCTGAGCACCTGTAAGTTCTCTCAAATCGTCTGCAAACATACCTTCAAGTAACTCGGACAGTTTGGCCTCGAGTTGAAGACCGGTTTTCGAATAAAGTAAGTGAAAAGCCATTGAAGGTCTCCAGCCACCAATCCACAGAAAACCATCCTCGAAACTGCTCCGCCAAGAAGGGTGCAGCATAGCAAAAACTTCATCCTTAGCCCACTCGGACTTGGTTTTGTAGTAGAGTTCGTAGTGCTTTATCACTCTTTCTAGGAGAGGAACCACGACGTTTTCCTCATGGGCTAAAGATTGTCCTCCATCAGAGGCTTGCACCAGTTCTTCCATGTAATTCTTCTGCTCCCTTAACCAGCATTCATAGAATCCTTTGAAGCTTTCATGGGCCATAATAACTAAATACTGGGTAATTTTTAAATTTGAAGAGAGGAGAGAATAGATGTAGAGAAAGCGAAGGCCAATTAAGACCATTATATATTATGTATTGTAGTAGTCAAGAAAGTTCCCGAAACATACATGGCACACATTCTTAAACATATACGACATCATTGCCGTCTAATTAATTCACAGTACGTAATCGTCGTGGATTGTTCGCTAATAGCTGGTGGACGCGCAAGGCAAAAACCATAGGGGAAGAACTGACGAAATTATTAGTTTATGTGATATAATTTTTTTTTTTACAAAGTTTACGTGATATATTAGAGCTGTTCTTTTTTGTTTTTTTTCAAGATAATATATTTTTATCGTGTATGAGTGATTGAAAATAAATAGTTGTAATGTATGTTATTCGATACAAACTGTTAAATATTAAACGCTTATCATTATACTAAAAATCAATTTGTGACCAATTGATATTAATAAATGTGTTTCTTTATTTTGGTGACCAATTGATATTAATAAATGTGTTTCTTTATTTCTTTATCATTTAAGGGTGTGGACAATCTGTCCCAACATGCACCCCCCTCAAGTGCTTCATCTAGGGTTCGATCTTGTGACCTCTGGCTCCGATACCATTAAAGATTAAGCGCTTACCGTTGTATTAAAAACAATTGTTGCAGTAAATGTGCTACTATATTTCCTTATACAGTAGGAGTGTGAGCAATCTGTCCAACACCCCCTATCAAGTGCTGGAAATTTGTCCAACACTTGCACAATTTTCATTTAAGAGTCTGGGCAATATGTCCCAACACCCCCCTCAAGTGTGGGCAATCTGTCTCAGCACTTGCACAATAACTTTTTAAATAATATTCCAACCATTGTTCGATCTCTGATACCATGTTAAAGATTCAAGCGATTACCATTCTACTAAAATCAATTGATGTTAATAAATGTGCTACTTTATTTTCTTATCATTTAAGAATGTGGACAATCTGTCCCAACAATATGAAAAATTTCTTACGTAATACTCCTTCCTTTTATTCTTGAATTTTATCAATCATAAAATACAATTCAAAAATTTATGCCCTCTGTCCTCAACTGAACTGAGCCAATTCCCACTATCTTGTAGACCTTTCTATGGCCATAGATATATGCCCTCCGTCTATTTGCTAATAAGTAGAAAACCACTCTCTATGTGGACAAATATGATAGGATGCTCCATAATCTAGGATCCAAACATCAACATGATGTGCTAAAACCCCTGCTACTAGAACCAGATCCTCGTATAAGTGCTCAGCAGCCACAGTTGTTGTGCCAGAATTGCTTTCATGTTGCATTTTCTTCTTTGGACAATTGGACTCAATGCCCCTGGTCCATACAGTAATTACAGACATATGTGGACTTAGGACCTTTGGACCCAGACTTCTTAGATTTTTTCTTCTGTCCATGCCCTTTTCCCACTGCTGCTGCTGACTACTAGTTCAGCAGCCTGATTGTCTGTACATGATGTCTTGTGTCTCAGCTCCCTTGCACGCAGGGCTGACCTCGCATCCTCTAAAGCCACTGTATCCTTCCCAACTATGAAGGACTGCACAAAGTTCTCATAGGAAGCTGGTAGTGATACCAACAAAATCAGGGCTGCATCTTCATCATCAATATTCCTTAAATCCAGCAATATTGTGTTCAGCTGATCAAGATGATCCCTCAACTGAGCCCCCTCATGTATCAATAGATTGATCAGTCTCTTCTTCAGCAGCAACTTGTTGGTTAATGACTTTGTCATATAGAGGCTTTCAAGCTTCAACCACAACTTGGCAGTGGTGTCTACCTTAGCAACTTCAGTGATAACATCATCAGATAAGAACAATATGCTGGTTGAATGTGCTTTATCTTCCTGACTGGCATAATCTGCAGAACTGGCATCCCCTTTACCAAATAAAGAAGTCCACAACCCCTGTTGTTTTAACAGAGCACGCGTCTTGATTTGCCATAGACTAAAATTGTTTCTCCCTGTAACCTTACCGATTTATAAGTTAACAGCAAACATCTTTCTTGCCAAAGAAAAGAACGATCACAGAAGCCTAGCACCGGTCACGGTCTTAGTGAAGATAAACTCCGTTCGTATAGTTGATTTCAAGAACTTGTCTCTGATACCAGTTTGTTCCAACAGGATAGGGAACCTAGATAGCAATAAGATAATGAATAGAAGAAATCTAAAAATAAGCAATCAACAAGATGAATGGAAACAAGAAGAACACAAGATTTAACATGGTTTCCGGCATTCTGCCGACTACTCCACGGACAAAAAAGAAATATTTCTTATGGACTGAAATTCTTGAGTGTTTACACACTTTTACATTGTTCACATGATGAGTATTTATCAACATAGATCTTTAAACCCTAACCGCCAAGGATCTTTGTCGGAACTGCCATAAATTCCCTAAATGTGGGTCTCACTCTGCTGACCCAACTTAGTTAACCAATGCCCAGATGCTCAGCTCAGCAGTGTTCATGAACTTCAGCAGACTCAGCGGACTACTGAACATACAGACCTCAACTGACTCCACCAGCTGACTTCCACAGATTGAATTCTTTAGTCAATAGACCATCACCTCAGATGACTACCAGACACTGGTGGATCCAGCATACCCAAGGGGGGGGTCACGTGACTCCACTCAATTTCTATAAAAAAAAATTTAGTATTAAAACTATGTAGTTTTGTTGTTAAAAAGTGTCATTTTGTCGATAAAAATTGATGTTTTAGACTTCGGTGACCCCACTGGAATATTTTTTGGATAAAAGATGTAGTTTTAGACTCCGGTGACACCACTAAAATATATTCCTGGATCCGCCACTGCTACCAGATAGCTTTGCCAAATTATGTAGAGATCAAGTCACACTTGACAACATTGTGGTTAAATCTCACCCTAAGAAGAATATTACTATATATCTTTTCTAGATTTTACTAGGACCTAACATGGTATCGGAGCTATTTTATCATGGGATGAAACAATGAACAAATCAAGAATCTAGAATCTAGCTAGACTTGAACGTCATCGAGAAAGATTCAACTGAATGGAGATAGGAGTCAATGAACTAGCTTGCCTTATGTGCGTTCACAAAACACACGTGAGGAATCAAAAATAAATTGGAAAAGTGGAAGCCTTGGTTCTCTTCTAAACTAACCAAAAGTTCATCGTGACATGGGCTAGATAGGCCATCAGACACGTGACACTCACCCGAAGCGTGGTGGTTTTAGGCCCCCAAACGTGAAATAACCGCTTTTTTGGTGGCGGATCTGGCCGTAAAAATAATCAGAATCCTAAGTTTCCCGATAACGTAGCCTAATGATATTGTCGGAAATATCACAAACGGGTTTCAGAATATTTAGCGGTGGATATCTGGCGGATATCAGTGATGTGGCGGCGGTGTTCAAGAACAATATGAATGAATTAAGGAGACAAGAAAGTTGTAAAGGCGAGCTCGATCGTCGACAAATTAGCAGAGGTTGTCCGCTTTTGTATCAAATCATGTGTCTTTCTCAGGTACAAATGCCGCTATTTATAGGGCTAGGAGTAGGAGGTTACAATTAAATACAATTAAGGCATAATTAAGATAATTATTTACATGGCGGCTCCCGATTGGACGAGCTTCATGATAACCGCAGTGGTTAATCAGCTTGTAACCGTCGAGCATTAACTCGTGTTGCCTGATTTAGCATGCTTGGTCCGAGTCAGGTTGGATGACGAGTTAGAAGCGAGCAGGTCGGCCCCCAGTGCTTCTTGCCGGCCTGTAAAGGGCGGGTTTGAAGGCTTTGCTACTCAACACTCATTGCCTTTCCAATGATAAATTTTTCGCTGCGCGTAAGCGAAAGCTGGATTGTAGCCCGGCCCACACCGGCTTATGAAGGTGCGGGCTGTGCGAGCCGAGGACCTTATTCTTCTTGGGCCTACGTACAGGCCCAATTGGAATCCGCGGTCTCTTTTCCAGGCTCGGCGTATCAATTGACAAAAGCTGATTTAACTCACTTTCACCATACCTTACATAGCCTTTTCAGTTCATCAGCTGAGTTCTTTTTTAGATGCACTCACTAAAAATCATATGAAGGCTGCTCACAGGACTTTGAAAACTTAAAAGCCAATCCAGACCTGGGCATTTTTTTCTCAGCTGAGAACAACCTTGTTCCAAAAGGCTTCACTCATAGTGATTGGGCTGGTTGTCCTGAGACAATGAGATCTATTTTAGGCTATATGATGTTTTTGGGAGATTCTCCTTTAACATGGAAGGATAAGAAGCAAACAACTATTGCCCGAAGTTCTTCAAAAGCTGAGTACAAGGCTATGTGAAATACTACTTGTGAAATTCAATGGCATATTTACATTTTGCAGGATTTGAAAATTCTAGTTCAGCTACCTGCAGTGTTGTTTTGTGACAATGCTAGTGCTATTCACATTGCTCACAACCATGTCTTTCAATAGAGAACAAAACACATTGAAATTGATTGTCATGTTGTTAGAGACAAAATAAAATTTGGGTTATTCAAACTCATGAATGTTAACACCAAGGAGCAGATTGCTAACATTCTCACTAAAGATTTGGATGCACCAATATTTTCTTACCTATTGGAAAAATCGAGGCATTTCCAAGATCTTTCACCCAAGTTCCAGTGGATAAAGAAATGTTGGTTACAAGAGGATATGCAAGCTGATTCATGTATCACTCTCAGCTTGAGAGAGATGTTACAATATATGGATAAAAAAATGTTGATACAAGAGGATGTGCTCAACTAAACAGCTCAGCTCAACTGAAGAAGTCAGCTCAGTTGAATAGATCAACTCAGCGAAATTCAGATCAACTCAGCTGAATAGTGTATCTAGGAAGTTATTATGTTGTAAAAGTCTTGTAATTTCTTTTTAACTGATTAATGAGGTGTATACAGTAACTTAACCCATTCGTTATTCTGTGTAATCAGAATTCCACATTATATTTTGTGTTGTGTATTCAATTTCATAATCTCAACATTGTCAGGGGTTTTCAATACAATTACATTATTTACGGTTCATTATTTTGTTTAAGTACAATTATCATGGTCTACTTTTCCGGTATCTTATAACAAAATTTTAGACTAACCCAGAAGTGAACACTGGAATGTCAATGGATTCCTTAGTTCCCCTTTGATACTCAAACACTTCTTACGAAGCAATTGTGCTCACCTCCTAGTTGTTATGTTTTTCAGATTAGACCCGGAGTACATTAGAGGCATAGGGTGATTGCCTCGCCCATTACTATAGTAAAGTCTATAGTGTACAAGGGTAGGGTCTACATCTTCCTTGATGATGGAGCAATAAGACGAGGTTCTAGTGGAGATAGATTACCAATTTATGGAGGATGCTTAGGTTCTATCAGCTTTGAGACTATTTAGTTCTTTGTGATGTAATAAACAGGGCTTGCACCTTAACAATCACACTTTTTATGATTTCGTGACACGACAATATTTTATAATTATTATTATGTAGATTTTTTTTAGTTTTTGATCTCCAGCTGCAAACGCTTCGTGATTCGAATTTTAATAGTTCGGTCATTGCTGGGCGATTCGGATCCTGGCAATCGTGTAAACCCGGGTCACGTCATTACATTATTATATTATAGTATTATACTATAGTCTTATGGATTATGGATATATAGATAGATGTAAATCTCTTATATCTTGTAGGATACAATCAGATAAAGTTACACTCTCAAAGATTTGGCTACCTTCGATATTTGAGGATAACCAAACAATATTACCCTCCTTGGATTGAAAGCATTTTGAAGATACTTTCCTTAATTGTTAAAAAAAAGAAAATTCAAGTCTTACATGACAAACGAAGTACTCCCATGGTATTAATTTTCACTTACTCCAAATATGACAAAGGAAGTTGCTATATAGTTGCAATTACACGAACCGCAGTGCTCGTTGATTCGAATACTACAACATAGGAAACACATAAACGAAGTTGCATTGGAGAAGACAGCGCGAGCAAAGAAAGAGCTTAAAGCTCGCCAGAAAGTGAAGCAAAACCTGCATTTCCATGGAACATGTTATAATCAACATTCTGACCCAATTCAAATCAAAAAAATTACGATTATTCTGACTAAATGTAAGTTAGATATTAAGTGTTTTCCATATCAAATACTGGTCAATAAGCATATTCAATGCTTTCTGACTGAAATTGATTCGGGAAAATTTCAAAACGTTCTGCCTAAAATTCGGTTAAAATCAACTGGTGCGGAAAACAGATTTGAAACACTGATGAATAGCTTTCATTGAGTATATATATATATATATTCGAAACACACAAATACGAAAACAAGAAAACACATATAAGATTTAAGTAAGAATACTAATTAACCTTATTATAGCTCATCCTTTACTGCTTGGCCTTCATCCATGGAACTTATTATTGCAGCAGGCCCTCCGCGGTTATTTTGAACGAAATCAATGATTGCTTCTTTCGTGTTCTCCCCGTTATACTCCGACAAGTTCCCATTTGCAGATTTGAAGTACAACTTTGGGAATTCTTGAAGATCAAACAACTCACTTTGGACATCATTTGCACTTGCATCCTTCAAAATAACATAAAACCAAAATATATACTAATCAACATGTTCAGCTCAAAAGAATTTGAATCTATCTATCTAGATATCAGTTAAATATATCTGTTACCAGTCTAGCTACGACAACGTCTTCATCTTCTTCAAACGAGATTGCAACTTGGCGCAGGATTGCGAAGAGTTGCATGCAGGGATTACATTTCGGTGTATAGAACTCCAACAGCACTGACAGAATAAATACTTACACGTTAATTAGTTTCCAATCAACACAATTCCTTCTTCTTTTAATTTTTTTTTTTTTAAAATAAAATTTCCGTTTACCACCGAATGTGGAGGAACAAACTATAAGTGGCTTTGAAAAACAAGATATATACCATTTTTCCCAGAATTGAAAACCATCTCTTGTAGGCTATCAAGCACTACAACTTTAAATGGCTTGTCATTAACTTCAGGTATCGGCTCGGACCTTATATACTGCTTCAACTCCCCACCCTGCGCGCACCAACACGGTACAACATTGTTACGAAATCGCCTTAATTATATATTCATCATTTTCCTAAAGTGACTATTATTTAGGGACTACGTATGTACCATGTAATCCTTGAGCCAAGGTGCAATTTCATCAGGTGCTACATTTGTCTTTAGATACTTTGGTCCATCAATATTCTGTACAATGACTAGAGGTGCTTGCTCTACCTTCAGATGGTAATACTGCAATTAACACCACAAATTGCATTAATTATACAATCGTCATTAATATCGTTAATTAGTCTCTAATATATATATATATACATATCCACATGTTGAAGGGTGGGGTCACGTGACCCCACTGAGATCCGGAGAATTTTTTTTAGTATTAAAACGATGTAGTTTTGTTGTTAAAAAATGTCATTTTGTGGTTAAAAAATCTAGATTTAGGCTCCGGTAACCCCACTGAAACAATTATGTAGACCAAAAATATAGTTTTAGGCTCCGGTGACACTACGGGAACAAATTTCTGGATCCGCCATTATATATATATAATATATATATACAAAATTGAAATACATACCTTGAAAACACTTTCACTAGAGTCAACATCACCCATCAAAAAGTACATTTCATTTGGCTTGTAAAGATGTGCTAAATCATTATATATTGTCCTGAATGAATCATGCTCTGTGGAGAAGTTAACAAAAAGCAGCACCTATTCATTCCAGAATCCAGATAGATTTTTATCAGTTAGATCTTTTTTTTTCCTTAAGTTTTAATGAACACTTGATTTCAATAAGTCAGAGCAATCAATCTTGTGAAAGATATATTTGAAACAATACATAAAATTAAATAAGGACCTTAGTGGTAGGGATTTCGAGGAACTTATCGATAAAATCGAAATTGCTTTCATCATCATTGAAGATGGTCACCATTGGAATGCTAGCTTCTATAATAAACGTCTCCAATACATCCATATCAAAATCCTGCAAAGGCCACAACACAAGCATATATAAAGTCAGCAATAATATAAATACATTATCTTGATATATAATAAATCAATGTAAGTATGTAAGAAACAATATATATATATATATATATATGCTGGTAATTAAGATTGTACCTGAAAATCAACAAACAGTTCATCAAATGGCTTAAGTAAACGCACAGCTGGCGCATTAACCGCTTGAGCAGCATATGGAAGGAAATTTGCATCTAAAGTGTGTCCGAAATCATAGTCGCCGCGCATTTTTTCGGCAATTCTTGTGAAGTTTGTGTATTCCTCCCCAGAAAATTCTTTAAAGACTCCAGCCTAGAAGCAGAATTAGATATATATCTAAGCTCTTCATATTTCAATAATAATAATAATAATAATAATAATAATAATATTGGAAAGTAATAGTACTAACCACAAAAATCTTCTTTTTATGAATGAATTTTTGAGCATCTTCAATAGAATTAATCTCAAGAGATGCAGGACCAGCTTGTTTCTTCAAGTAAACAAACATTTCTTCGGGTTTACGAGTTCCTTTATATTGTTGAATGACTTTTCCACCATTTCGGAGAATTTTGAGGGTGGGAAAACTATTTATGTCGTAGGTGTTTTTCAAGCCTTCATTCGCGGGGTCTCTTACATTAACCTTTGCAAGAACGACAGGAGGATCAAGCTTGCTTAATAATGCTGCAGCTTTTTCATACTCTGGTGCAAATCTTTTGCAGTGTCCGCACCTATATATATACATACATACATAGATAGAAAAGAGGGATGTTTAATAAGAGTATCAAAGTGCTGAAATGTGTGAATATAAAAGTAAATGGTGAGATCAGACCCCGCCCTGAGCATAGGCCAACAAGGCCAGGGTTTAGGTCTTCAAAAAAGATCAAAATATAGGGTCCAGATTTTTTCTTTTGATCCAATAAGTTTATTAGTCTAAATACGTGACATGTAATCTAAAAACAGTTTGGCTTTTTGTTTATTCCCAAAAGACTCCGTTTTGATAAATTGTCTTAGGGCCTCTAAACACTCGCGCGGGGACGGCACTGGTTGAGATGTACGGTGACTGATGATGGTACGATGTGCGATGACATGCTATTGGTTGTACCGGTAGTAGGGAGGGTGGTGTTGTAGCATTTCTCAAGACGAAATGCGTATTGTGTTATGTGTACGTCACGTGCATGAGGAGGATCGAGAATTTATTGCCAGTATCACTGCAGTCTAAAACTACAATTTGTTATCTAATTTTTTTATGAGTTGTCGGAGTCCATAACAATATTTTTGAACAAAAAACTATATCGTTTTAATACTAAAAACGCTCGATCTTACTAAGGTCATAGACCCCACTCTACCCTAGAACATACATCCGCCTCACGTAGTTAGCGGCGGATCTACGTGTTATTAAAGCTGAGTCCACGGACCCCGCTAAAATTAAAATACTCGATATTTTACTTATGGAAAATATTTCGGACCCCGTGGAAAAAATTATTTAGTGTGTTAAATATTTACAGACCCCGCTGAAAAAATATTCTGGCTCCGCCATTGTACGTAAGTAGCATTTCTCACAAGAAGAAAAGAAGTGGATGAAAGGGTAAATATATATATATATATATATATATATATATATATATATATATACAAAACAAAAATTAATATGTAAAAGTAGCTAGGTGCGTACCCAGGACTATGAAACTTGACGAGGATGAAATCATGCTTGGAAACAATCTCAGTGAAGTTGCTGTGGTCAAGAGTCAAAGCATGCTCAACAACCAGGCTTTCTTCTGCTTCAACGGAGGATGACAAGAGAAGGACTAGACAACATGCCGCCGCCCAAATCACACCTTGAATTACACTCACCATGGCAATCTAACAAGGCCGGCCCCCCTTACCTCACTTCAATCAATGTGTATGAATAATTAGTTCACAGTTGCATTTCTTGCATGCAAAGTAAGACATATTTGTACTTGCATGTGTGATCGATCTCTCTGTCTCTGTGGAGTGATACACGTAGGTTTGGCTGACGTGTAGGCAAAGCAATGGGTAGTCAGACGTGGGTTATTTAGGAGAATTAGTGTACTTGGTCTGATTTCTGAGTTTTTTATGTAATGGAAGGACGGCTCACTAGATTTAGTGATCGAATGATTGTTTTATGTTGGTTTGAAGGATAATTAAACGGCAGGAAAGCTTCAAAGCTTTGGAATTGTACAAATGTGTGTCTGGAGAGAAACCGACCATTACTTCCATGTTTAAATAATAGGAATTTGTTTATTAGGCGGAGTTGTAACGCCGAGAGTCGGTAAGCGCAGAAATAAGTCGTAAATAAATGCAGTCATTAACCGCTAGACTGGTCGTCCTCATTTAGTCTAAAAATGCTAACTCGAGTTGACAATACATCTATGTCTTACACTTATATGGTGGTGATGTGCTTTCCACACTTCCGATGTGGGATATCACAGGAGACTAGTGATAATGTCACAACAAAGTGCACAACACACTTTTGGATCATTGATTATGATATGAACTTATTGATTCAAATGGGTTCCAAAAAAATCAATTATAAAATAGATTGTTGTGGTACTTTGTTGTACACATATTGTTATGGCACAATCATTTCTCTTAGGCGGAAGAGTGGTATCTACACTACAATCTGATTCAATTTTTTATGAGACCAGTCAACTCGAATACCATTTCTTCAACATTTTATACCTCGTATCGACTCATAATACTTAATCCCGGAGACATTTGTCTCGGTTATTGGTATATTTTATACCATTTTATCATATACGAACCGTAGGATATTTTGTCTGGGATTCTCGTCTTTTCTGGTGTTTTTTATACGTTCTCGGTACCCCTAGTGTCTCGTAGGGGACGTAATACGTGGTATTGTTTGTGGTGTTTTCAGGAACTAGGTGTACGGATGCCCGAAAAGCATGATTCAGATCGTTGGGATGATGAAAATCCCCATTTAAAGGGAAAAGTCCTTAATCACGCGCCTAAGGTGGTTTAGGCGCACACCTATTGATAGTGGGAACACCGGAACAGAGCTGCTTGTTAGGCGCACGCCTAACACTCCGTAGGTTCACTCCTGTGGATACTGAGACTTTTGGGTTTTTATGCTCTGTTCATAGGCGCACACCTAAGATAAGACAAGCATGCGCCTATCATCTAAGTTGAAACTCTAGATCTGGCAGTATTTTGGATAGGTTCACACCTACCATGTCTTAAGCGCATTCCTACGATGTAATGTACCCACTTGCGCCCTCCACTATAATAGGCCATTTTGAGTGGATTAATATATCTATCATCTTCTCCAGCCAAACTCTGGCAATTTCTCAGTCCCAAAACTTTCATTAGCTTAGATTTTGAAACTTTTAACAACATCTATGCATAAATTGTGCTTTGATTATCTTGGATTTCATTTATTTGAAGTTGGTTTTCTTGGATTCAAAGTTTCTTTTGGTTTTCATGCACTTGGTACTTCTATCTTTCATTTCTTGCTTGAATGAAATTTTGTGTTTTTGTTGATGGAATGAGTAGCTAATTGTAACCCTAGCAGGATGTTTGAAGTGTTCTTAATGTGTTGATTATTGATTCATGGTGTTGTTTGTTGTTTTAAAGCTTGTGCTTAATCACAATTGTTGCATTGGCCATTTGATAATCGTATAACACGTATCTCGTTACATATGTATTTTGCGATAGGGTACAGGAACCGGGGTTCTAGATTCACCGTGTAAAACCGACTAAGTTATTTAGATTCGGTTTTGAGTTTGAGGTTTACGTCAACATTTTTGGGCGTCTCATCGTGTGTAAACCGTGTTAGGTCAGTTAAATCTGGCCAGCATGCTATTGAATCTAACAAAGGAGGCTAGATTATGTTTAGGGCTGAGCTTGGGTTGGGTTGGGTCGACTTGGGTTGGGTTTTTACATAGTATAAGTCGGGTTGGTTCAAGAAAAAACTAACTCAAACCAAACCAAATGACTATAAAACCCAATGGGTTGGTTCGGGTTGGTTTCGGGTTGGTTTGGGTTGGGTTTCGGGTTTTCATCCATAAAACATGCATTTATAATAAAACTTTTATGCTATAAAATCCGCACACATGTATATATCCAAATTCGAGTTCCATGTCATATGTTCATAACAATAATCGTTCAAAAAACCACTTTTTAGGAAAGAAAACGTTAAAATTTGATAATTTAGAGTCCAACAACATATAACAAACCAATAACATATAAAGATAATAATTAAAGACCCATAGTCATACATAAGAATACATACGCGGATTCTTTTTTCCGAAGAAAGGTCAAAGAATTGTAGGGACATCATTTTACTTTGGACGGAATGGATACATACATACATACAATATATATATATATATATATATATATATATATATATATATATATATATATATATATATATATATATATATATATATATCGGGTTGGGTTGGGTTTTACGAAAAAAAAAACAAAAAACCAAACCAACCCAAAATGTTTTTGGTTGGTTAAAACCCAACCCAAAAAATTTGGGTTTCAATTGGTTTGGGTTTTGGGTTGGATTGGGTTCATCGGGTTTTCTTCAAATTTCTAATTATGTTAGATTTGGAAATAGGAGATGACACCCTACAATCAATGCCAAGAATGTTTTAATAGCTCGAAAACAATTCTGGACTTAAGCTAGGGTTTGATAGTAGTTGATCGTTTCTCGGATATTCCTTTTAATCATTCAAACTCTCATTTGTAGTTTAGTCGTTGTAGAAATAGACTCGTTAGTTATAAAAAACACCTCCCTGAATATTATGTTGATATAAACTTAGAATGATGCCAAATTTGGTATTTAACTAGATTCCCTGTGGGATTATGACTTTGCTTGCCAGTTTATATTATAACCGACACGGTACTCTGCCGATTAAAGTAGGTATACTATAAAACGGCCATCAAGTTTTCCGGCGTAGTTTCCGGGGAATCAAGTTGATCGATATTTTGTAAGTTAGTTGAATCCTTTGGATTAATGTGCTTTCTTTTTATTGGTTTGTGTTTTTTGAACTTGTGCAGTGTATGACCCGGAGAAGTAAAGAACCACTTGCTGAGTATCGTGCCGAAATTGAAGCTTTTTGTCATCAACAAGATACACTGAGAAATTGGTTGGCAGCTGAACTTGCAGCTCAACAAGCCGAATCTTCTAATCCGGAAATTAAAAGTTCAATAGCTACGGCTACATCTGGCAGTCAAGACTCTCTAACGGGGAGAGAAGAACACGAACATCATATTGAGGAAGCAGAATCTACCGAGCAACATGGTGATTCAAGGCCTCAATTGGAGGGAGAAGTTAGACTTCATGTTTGGGAACCAATTCCACTCCCGAATATGAACCGAATCAGAGGGATCCTCTAATTCGGAATGTGCCACAGCAACCCTAGTTTCAAGGGTTGAATGTGAATCTGAATGCCTATGTTCCTCCATATGTTGCTCAGATGGATCTGAATCAGGTTATGCAACAATATAAACAGATGATGTTGCAAATGGCTCAGATGAACCCAATAATGAATCTTTATAATCCCATGGCTTCTCAATATAATCCGATGTTGATGAATCCGATGATGGGGCAATATACACAGGTTCCGAACCTGTATCAACAACCTTATGTGCCAATATCACAACCAGTGCCAGTACCGGTGCAACAAGCTAATCAGATTTTGAATCCTTGTCAAGCACCCTTTTTTAGACCTGTGATAGTTCAAGGAAATGTGAGAAACCCCGGGAGAATGTTGAGAGATTATGCAACACCCGCCATTGGTGAGGGGCATGCTTCTATCTGAGTACCGCCTATCCCGGTTAACAATATGAAGATCAAGAGGAATGTCTGGAATTTGTTGCAAGAAATTTCACAGTATCGAGGGAAACATGAGGATGATCTGAACAAATTCTTGAATCATATTATGCAGGTTTGCAAAATGATGAAAACTAATGGTGTTTCGGAAAATGCTATCCGGTTATTACTCTTTCCATATGTCTTGAAAGATAGAGAAAGTCTACACGGACGATAACATAGTTGATCCGTTAACTAAGCCTTTATCTCAGGCTAAGCATGAGAAGCATGTTCACATGCATGGGCTTAAGCATATGGGTGAATGGCTTTAGGCCAAGTGAGAATTGTTGAAATAGTGTCTTAAACTCAATAGGGTTAGACCGGATCTGACCGGGTTGGGTCAAATACAGTCTATTTAGTTCATGTAATAATAATATTATGAATATTAAAAGCACTTTTGTAATTATATATTTTTGTTTATTGCATAAACCAATTTATTATTGTATATATGATAACGTCATTAGTATTAGACTGTGATAGAGAAACAATGATAGTGATTATGTTTGAAGAGATCTCGACTCACTTCAAAAGGTTTGATACTTAAATATATTTAATCATACGTGCTATTAAATGGGACATTAATAGTACGATTAGACTAGCACGTATTGGATGTCTTCTAACTTATGAAGATAGTGATATATCTCGTCTATCGAAGTGTAAGGACACTTGGAATGTATGTGGACATGTATTAGAGAATGCGTACGTCAGACTGACCCGCTAACTTTATTAAGTGTCACAATATGTGACGGTTGTGTAATTATCCTTAGACCGGAGTCTTCATAAATGACATCACGGTGTGGATTGTCATGCTTTGACGCTATTGAGGTTTCCCTAATCACGGGAAGATAATGCAATAGTGCTTGAGTGTGATATTGAAACATGTGTACGATTCATGTTGCTCGTCCGGAATTCCTTTTATCCTAATGGTAGGAGTACATATCTGAAAGGTCCTTCTTATGAGGAGTGTCTTGCTCTCAAAAATATTTGCAAAGTGGAAGTAATGAGTTAATTTGAGAGGGTATGATATCCAGATTATAAGATACGGTCGTTAATGTTTTGACACTCGATCTAAGACCGTATGAATATTATAACAGCAATAGGATAATATTTACAAGGTAACCGTTTCACATGAAATGTAGTAGTCGATGCACTTGACTCTTCCGATGATAGGGGTCATGACGTGTTGCTTGACGTTAATCCTGATCGTTAGGTGTGATGGGCATTTTAGGAAATGTATTTTATACTTACGACCAACATATTCAGAAGCCTATCGGGTCACACACATATGAACATCTAGGCAGCTTAAAATATGGTTATAGTGATAACCAAATGAGGAATTATTTATCCCGACTGTAAAGTGTTATATTGATAAATTAATAAAGTAGTATTTATTTATTATGAATAAATAATACAAGATATTAATTATGTAGATTAATGAATTATGTATATTTTATATATAAATGGGGCGCATATAATTGTGTGTATGATACACATGTATTTTACAATTTAATTAATGAATTATTTAATATAAGATATTAAATAAAAGAGATTAATCAATAAAACATATTTTTCTTAATTTATTAGAAAAATGTTTTATTTTTCCCTGCTCCAAGCAGGAAACTTTTCCCAATAGAATTGGGGGCATAGTAGGCGCCACCTATCATTATAAATATGAAGGGTGTCAAGCTTTTTTATCACAATTACACAAGTATCATTTTACATGAAAATAATAGAACTTCCTAAAGAGTTTTGAGAGAGAAAAAAAGTTGGTATAGCAACCGAATTTTCTAATAGCAATCCAAGCTAGGATTCCGGCGACAGGTTCATGTGGATCAACGATAGAGGCAGAACACTTGGCGGCTCAGGTACGACTACACCGTAGCGAAATCTTGCTCAAATTCGGTATGATTCATGTCTACTCTCTTTATGCTTGTTGTTTAAGCGAAGTAGATCTTGAAAAATGAAATCAAAATTTTAAATTCCGCTGCATAATCGAGTTGATTTCCTAACAAAAAGGTCCAGCCAATATGTTATTCGTTTATGTAATTTAATTCGAATGAACTCCAGTTGAAGAATTAAATAGGACATTGGTGATTAGACCGCTTAAGTTAGCTAGCCCGTCCACGGTGGCTGCTTAAGTGAGGTTTACGGTTAATTCAAGCATTCCTAGTCCCATATGCATGTTTCAATAACTTGTTCTAGTCCGTCCACAGTAGACATTTAGTAAACATAGTATTCTATTGTCTTGCAAAAGAAATAGTGATGACAGTCTATTCAGTACAATATTTTATACCCGATTTGCCCCCCGAATTGTGCTTAATTGATGAGAGATAGTCTGATTATTGTATGAAATGCATGTCAATTTCCTAGTGCGTAGTCATGGGACTGTAATTCTGCAATTATCTATTTTACCTTTGGAATCGGTATTGTTTTGCTCCGTTTTGTGTGATTTTCAGGTAGTATCGTTTTCCAGGAGCAATGATAAAGCAGATCCGGGCTGAGAAAAGTTATTGGGCTGAATAGAAGAGGTCCATAAAGAGTCTGCTGAAGAATTTGGGAAACGAAGGCCCGACGCGGTGAGTGCATGTGCAACACGAAAACCGACTTAACGAGGCAGATTGAAGTCGGGTAGGGTTTTTGTTAGTATTAAGTCGGCTACATGCTCTATATAAGACCTGTAGCAGTCTCTTGTAACATATGCTTTGATGTCTTGATACACTTTTCCATTATTATATTTTATTGAGGAAATAAAAGTTATTTTGAATTCTTATTGAGTTCTTGTTGGTTCCCTTCACCCCCAAGCCATCAACTAGCTTGAGTTGAACAAGCTAGTTCTCCATTGTTGAAGGTATGAAACTTTGAACATTCTTTCATGTCTTTACTATGGTAGATTAGCATGTTTTAACATGTTGTAATTAATCTGCATGTTTAACTAACCAGTAATTCACCAAAATTAACAAAAATCATGATATGTAACCCAAAAGTAGGAACCACCGTGCTCGACGTGAAGGCGGTCTATACCGACATGATCCCGTGTAATTCACTAACATCGATATTACTAGCAAGAATACTAGGTACATCGTAGTATAGTAAATGCGAGTCAAGGTCGATCCCACAGAGACAATGCAACTATAAGTATAAACGATTCTAACCTAATTAAGAAGCAACATAGAGGCGGGTCATGGACCAACAATAAACAATAAGAAAACAAACTTGGAATTCCTCCTCTTCTCACCGATCTACTAACTTGGATTAGTTAATCGTTATGTTTACTTCCCCACATAATTTCCTTAAATTAATCGCGAGCTTTAGTTTTAATTATCATTATCAGCTACAGGTGCAACTCCTACTCCTATCTACTCCGACAATAGTAGTAGACAATCTATACGCAAGCTACCCTCCTTAATTGGTCTGTAATAGCCATACGTAAAAAGATCTAGAATTTCCGATATCGAGCGCTAACTCATACCGCTAACCCGCCTAGACAGCTGTCGACATTGATCAGAACGATCCTAGGGTCCATTCTAAACTATTTCCAAACTTAGCACTTCACTATTCGTATTTCATGCCAGTTTACGATTACAATAAGCAGATTGGCTAGATCTAACATACTGTTAATTAAACCTGTCGATAAACGTAGCTGTAGTGAATCCCATTTTTAGGTTTTCTAAATAATGCCTCGGTAAACCGGTATAGACCGCCGGGTTACCGGGGGAGGCTTTTCCTATTCCTGGATCTACATTGCTCAATTACGATTAAAATAAGTAAATTATGGGGTCTTTAAACATGCAGATTAAATAAAACACATAAATACGAACAGATCTACCATATTGAAGACAAAAAGGAACGTTCAAAGCTTCATATCTTCAACAATGGTGATCTAGCTCGATCTACTCAAGCTAGAGATGGTGGAAGAAGGAAGGAAACCAGAAATAACCCTCCAAAAGCTTGAATAACTTTATTTCATCAAATTTGTAATATAATTGATAATAATGTAATAATAATGAAAAGTTATGTAATAATCTGATAATGCGGCCTTATATAGATAAAACAGCCGACTTAAGACTCTCTAAAACCCTAACTGACCTAGATAAAACGGCAGAATCAGTTTTGTGTTCAACAAGTCCTCGGTTTACCGGACCTAGCCCTCGTTAAACCCGGCTGACTTTTCTCCTTTTTCTTCAGCAGGCTTCTTCTTGGACTTCAATCACTTGGCCCAACATACTTTTTTCAGTCCAGATCCATTCCCCAACGCTCCAGATTCGATACATCCTATAAAACACGCAAAACGAGACAAAACAATACCAAATCTGCAGGAAAATAACATAGATGCAAAATTACGATCCTGGAAACACTCACATAGCATTTAACATATATTCCACATAATAACGAGCCTATCTATCCTGTCTTGAGCAGAATTCGGGGTGAATAAGAGTATAATTATTGGTACCATTTAGAGCGTTATCACGACGCGACGAGGCAACCTTAGGTAACCCTAATTCTGAAGATTCGGCGCCAGCTACGTCTGATCGACAAGTTTAATCCACGTTTATTTAGATCTAGTCAGTCTAGTAATCGTATTCGTAAACTAGCATGATGGAGTATTACTAGAGTGTTAGTTAGGACATAGTCTGGATCGATTCTTAGGAACGTGCTAGTCACCGTCGATGGCTGCCTAAGGAGGTTCTTAGTCTTAAGTTGGCACTATTTAAACCTTAATGCATGTGATGTTAATACAACCTAAGGTAGGTTAAATGCACATACACATTTGTTGTCCTTTCAATGAAAGTAAACAAGTTTAGGGGACTGCACCCGTAGCTAATGACACAGATACACAGATAAAACATATGATCAAGTATTCTGGGGAATTAAGGGGAAGTAAACATTATAGATTAATTAAACCAAGTTAGGAGATTGGTTAAGGGAGGGAATGGGTTAACCGTTATTATTTGTTCTTGTCTTTATGTTGGTAAAAAAACCACCTCTGTGTTCTTAATTATGGTTTAGTACATTTATCTACGGAATTTGCATTGTCATTGTGGGATCGACTCTTGCTCGTTCGCTATACGCAATGGACCTAGTCCTCTTTATAGTATAAGCGGCATAAGAAATCAAATAGTAACCAATTTTCAGGATTGCACTCGTAGCTACGACAAAATAAAACTAAAATATCAAATACAATTACGGATTAGGGGGAGGTTAATTAGATAAGTGATTAATACCGAGATAACAATTGATTGATTGTGGTTTTAGATTGTGTAGCTTTTCCCTTGCCTTTTCTCAATGTTGTCCAAGACCAAATATTTTGTGCTTGACTCTGGGTTTAGTGATTGTATTTGAGTTGGTAACCAAGTCTGTGGATCTACGATTGATCTTGTCCTCTTGCTAGTATTAATGACTTACATGCGATCAATAATCCGCATTTAACCATTTTGATCTTTGATCTAACCTCATACATTGGGGATTAAAATAATTTCACTACTGATTTGTTTGAAGGAAAGTGTTTATTCTAAGTGTTTGGCCAAAAACTATTCACCCCTCGTTTGGTTATTGTTCGGACCTTAAAGATCACTTCAGTTTCGATATATGAAGAGACCCTACGCTATGTTAAATCAAAGACATAAATCAAAGTACTTAATATGCAATTAAAACTACATGAAACATAATAACTCATTTGTGTTGTGCTTAGGTATCAAGCATATGTCAAAAATAATGATAAAACATACGTTCAACCTCTTCTACGACGAACATGTGTCAACAATTTAAAAATGGGTTTTAATTTCTTCACGACGAACCTCTTACCTACGGTTCGACCCTATGCCACTTGAACATGTGATGTTATGGTTGATCTTAAGTTTATTTGTTATATACATATGTTGTACCAAAATGTGCATGACATAACAAGTACATATATGTTATATATGCACAACATCTATGTTTGATTATTTTAAAATACAACATACATGTATCAAATAAACAATCATACATGTCTTAAATGATATTTTACATAGTGAATTGGTCATACAAGACATCAAAGTGTTCTTGACATCATACATACTCAAAAGGATATAAGTCTAAGTACTGTTATATAATGTATTAAATATGCGGTGTATTAATGCCACTGAAGTATCTTAGACTTGTATTTTAGGAACAATTTCATGGTTGCTGAAATCTTTGAGCTGAGGGGATCATATAATCAATTGTTTAAGGGACATGAAATACAAAAGAAGTCCGGTTTGGGTTTCTTAGCCTTTACCATTGTATAGTTGTTTTGTGTTGTTTCTGAAATCAAACGCTATATGTGAAAGTGCTGCACATATCACTATCATCACACAAAGTTCTTTAATGGATTTTCAAATCCAAGTGGATTTCACCCTTTGTTAGTGGAGGTAGGTCTTTTGATTGAACAACTATACGTGAGACTATCGCCTTATGCGGCTCCCTCCCGGAATAAGGACCTCTCATTTCTTTTGACCAACGGGTCCTCTAACAAACCTGTCCTCCCCATGTTTGCCTCGGTAAGTGGTTTTATTCATTTATTTATTGATTCAAGTTTAGTTTGCTTCCAAGTCCAAGATCTAGAGGATGCACCAACAACGGCTTCTCTTTCTTCTCTCTTTCACTCCTTCAAGGCCTCTTTCAAGCTAGTGAAGTGTCTGGACGGATTGTCTTTACTTTTGTATATCTTGTTTTCTTGCTTAACCGATTTATCTTGTTTGAATTGTTCTTCACACTTATGTTATAAATCATAAAGATTAATTTTGAATTGCCTTTGCAACTTGCATGCCAAAGTAATTTGAACTAGAACACAATATCACAAACCTGTCACAACATGACTTAACTGTCACTGCATAATACGGTCTTGCTTAAACATTTGTGACCATGCTTTATATCTTGAACTATCTTTCTAAACTTGATCATATACTTTGTTTAGTATTTTATCTACAAGTCCCAACTGGGTTTCAGCTTATTCAGACATTTTAAGAGCACTTCAAGACAAACAATGAACATGTTTATCAATGTCACCGCATCTAGACTCAGAGAATTTTTTATTTGAATTGCTCATGTTCAAGTTTATTGAGTAGCTAGGTCCAACGGATACTAAGTTTAGATGTATCTTAATCAAGTTAGACCTTAATTCCACATTTACAAATTGATTACTCACTTGATCTTGAAAGAGTAGTGATGCACGGCCCTTTCTGATTGCAATTGCCTGCAAAAGATTCTCTACAAAAACCTTATCCAAAAGTACTAAGTAAGGTATTGTATGGTGCTTATGTATCAAGCAAAGGTGAAAAGAAAGAGACTTAGTGGTTCAACATCATCAATGTCGAACTAATGTCAGTAATTTCAAACCAATATCAACTTTGTGTTAGTCGAACGTCTCAGATTAGGATCAAATTTTGTATGTTCGAAACTACTCTAAAACAATTCTTCTCACAAGTCAAAGTGCTTACATATCGATCGTAAAGCTTTAACTAATATTGTCAAGAAAAACAACCACAAACACAAAAAATTGCACTATTTAAACATTTTGTCAAACACTTAGATGACATCGCAAAATATTGCAAATACATGACATGAATAATCCTGACAAACCATCAAAAACACAAAATCTTTCACGCAACAAGTTTATTTTTGAAGGATTGCATACAACAATTATTAAACCAGATCTTACCTCAATTGCAAAGAGATAATGTTAGCAAATTAGTGTCCAAAAGGGTCTCCTTCGTTTATGGAAATCTTTTGTGATTATTATTGGATTTTTTTTATTGACGATGTTGGATCTCGTTTATAAATAAATCTGGGTCAATTACCTTTGTGACAGCGACCTTTAATCCTACGAACCCTAAATCGTGTTTAATGGGGATCGTGTCTTTGGTGTATTTTATACTGAGCTCTCGAGTTATTTCTCTTGAGTTGCCTACGTATCTAATAGCTTAATTGGAATCAAGTCTTTCATAGTTCCTTAGGGTTGTTTATATAGGGGACGTCTTATCCATTTTCCTTGTCCTGCAAGGAATCATCTTTTATTATTATTAAGATTTCCCTAAGGAAATACACGCCTAAATCCCTATAATTTAGGGATAGTTATGGACACATTAATTGTTAGGATCAGAGTCTTTATGACTCAGGATTCTTTCCTTATTTATCTTTAGCTATCCAGCACGTGGAATAACAGCTGGGGTTGCTCTGTACGTCCTGCGCCGAGCCCCCAAGGACACTAAGGCCGAACTGGGCAGTTCCTCTTTACCAAGCCTGGGCCGACCTGCGGTGGCTGGTAGAGGACTCCCTGCCGATCTCCCACGTGGGGTTATGGACCTACCCTTAGGTATGTCTTTGGGCTCCTGGCCCTTAATGCCTTACTTTTTAGAGGCTGGTCATTTAATACACGACCTACAAGGATGACACATGGCGTAGTTCGGGTCGGCTATCATCATAAGCCCCCCATATCTGATCTTGCTTTTAGTTGTTCGGATCTGCGCCAGTGCGGTTCGGCCGAACTTGTCCGACCTCGCATTTTGAACTTACTAGCTGCCAGGTGGCAGCCTATTAAATAGGTCATCATTGCGTTTCAGGGAACCGAGGCGTTTTTCCCTCTTTCCCATAACTAACGTCGTTTACACGTCCCGGAGGGGGTTATAACCATTGTCCTTTCACATCAGACCTTCCCACTTCTTCATTTCTGCTACAAAAACTAGGATTCTCTCTAAGACTTGCATATACAAGTATGCATTTTATCTCTTCTTTTTTCTGAGTCTGTCTTCTTCTCTTCTTCTCTTGCTCTTTCCGGTTAATGAGGTTTGGCCCAGTAACCAGTAGTTCAATCGAAAGGGACTTCCAATCCCAGTCTTCATCGGAAGGAGAAAACCACCAATCTAGGGTTCCATTAGAAATCCCTGTTTCTAACCCGGTCTCTGATCGCAGTGAAACTGAGCAGTTAGCTGTAGATCCCCAGCCTACTAATCCATCTAGGACCTACTCATATTTCGGTTTTACTTCTTTAAATAAGAGTATTAGAGCACACATGACTGCTAGGTCAGCCATAGGTTGTTTTGGGGTGAACTCCAAACTTAAACAGGACGATATCCTTCAGATTTGTAACCAATATAACATCGACCTAGACCAATATTCTCCCCGTCTTCCTGGGGGTGCGAATTCATATGCTCATCTGCCCTTCGAGGGGTATTGCACTTTGTACAAAGAGTAGTTCGCGTGCGGCCTTAGGGTCCCATTCTGTCCAGCCTTTTTGGCCGTTCTGAGACACTACCATCTGGGATCTGCCCAGATCGCCCCCAATGGGGTCAGGACCATTATTGGTTTCGCGATCTGGTGCAGATGCATGGATACTGAATTCTTCATAGATTTATTTAGGACCTTCTATCAGCGTAAGAAGGTTAGGAACCATAGCGGGTGGTATTATTTCCCACGCCGAACAGACCACCGAAAGGGCATCCCCATCCTTTCCAAAGGAAAATCTTCTATTCATGAGTGGAAAACCCACTTTTTTTTATCCGTCACGGCAGGCACCCTGAACAGAGTGGTTGGAATTATCATCAACTTCCGGCTGATGTATTCTCTACTGGGGTTAATGAGCGTCTTTTGGAGGACAATGTCGGGTCGGGTGTCTCCCTGGACTAAGACGAGTGGCCCCCCAAACTGATCGAGGCAGCTCATCTGGCTGACTCCGGGTATGAGCCTTACCTGAGGCTTACTCGAGTGAAGTATGATAACTGTAGGAACTTATCCTTGCCTTTATTTCTTTTCGATTTTTCTTCGCATATGTTTGTTGCTTATAATCTTTTATGTTCGTATTAACGTTGTTCTTCCTTGTCTTCCCAGTGGCCGACTTTGCAGCTATCATCGATGAAGCTTTTGAGGAAGAGGTTATGCCTGAGCACAATGAATAGGTGGTAAACCCAGATGCTTCTAGGACTGGTGGCGACTTGGAGCCTCCCTTGGTGAATCCTGAAGCCAACCTTGAGGATCTTCGTACTGAGGAAAGTCTTCACCAGGATGAACTGACTACTCCTACGCAACGTACAGACCAGCAGGACGAGAGCTTGATCGTCCTGGACGGTCCCGAGCCTACTGTGGTAGAGGGACGACTTCAAGTGCGCTCCCGATCTGGGCGGAAAAGGAGCAGGCATGATCGGAGTGATCAGGACGTTTCTACTTTGGAGGGGGTTCTATTCCCCATGCTGATACTATGTCTGATCTACCAGACAGAGATATGGCCATTGTTGTAAGCTTCTTCTCGCATTTACACTTGTTGTTTCATTTTATCAATATCTTCTAACCGTACTGCCCTCTGTTATGCTTGTCCAGGTTGTCAAGGCTGGGAAAGAAGTTTTGAAGAGGTTTGATAGCTTCTTTTCCCAGAAGAGATCCTTGGAGAAAAGGATTGCTAAGCTTTCAGCAAGCCGTCAAAAACATCAGACGCCAGGCGTCAGGATCAACAGATCATCGATCCCGAATAAGCAACTTCAAAGAGTTGAGCTAGATCAACGACGGACAGCCAGTGCTGATCATGCTAAATAGATTTTGGAGCAGGAGCAAGCCTTGGCGCAACTTTGAGCTGAACATGAAGGACTGAAGGCTGCGATACCTGCGTAGATCGCCCAAGCCATTCATGATTATAAGAGCTCGGCTCATTTCACTGGGGCCTTAAAAGTCTTGCTTGACCCAATCTTGAATCATAGGTACACTCTGGGTGTAGATCAAGCCAAGGAGCAATGTCCCGAGCTGGTCTTCCCCATGGGGGACTTCGCAAGCCTGGCGGCAACAAAGTCTATGAATTAGCTAGACTTAGAGAGTTTCAGGCTGGTGAAGATATGGCAGCTAAGTATGCCTGCAGACCTGCTGCTCATCAAGCCAGTACATCTCGTCTACGAATAAGTCCGGGCCAATTACTTTTGTGACAGCGACCTTTAAACATACGAACCCTAAATCGTGTTTAATGGGGATTGTGTCTTTGGTGTATTTTAGATTGAGCTCTCGAGTTATTTCTCTTGAGTTGCCTACGTATCCAATAGCTTAATTGGAATCAAGTCTTTAGTAGTTCCTTAGGGTTGTTTATATAGGGACGTCTCATCCCTTTTCCTTGTCCTGCAAGGAATCATCTTTTATTATTATTAAGATTTCCCTAAGGATATACACGCCTAAATCCCTATAATTTAGGGATAGTTATATACACATTAAATGTTAGGATCAGAGTATTTATGACTTTGGATTCTTTCCTTATTTATCTTTAGCTATCCAGGACGTGGAATAACAGCCGGGGTTGCTCTGTACGTCCTGCGCTGAGCCTCCAAGGCCACTATGGCCGAACTGGGCAGTTCCTCTTTACTAAGCCTGGGCCGACCTGCGGTGGCTGGAAGAGGACTCCCTGCCGATCTCCCACCTAGGGTTATGGACCTACCCTTAGGTATGTCTTTGGGGCTCCTGACCCTTAATGCCTTACTTTTTAGAGGCTAGTCATTTAATACACGACCTACAAGGATGACACGTGACGTAGTTCGGATCGGCTATCATCATTTATATTTTTTGAAACTTTATTATGATAAAAACAAGGAAAAACACAAAGAAGACAAGAGAAAGATGGGAAAAGACGATCACAATTCTATTAACATACACGGTGGGATGATGCACTTTTTGCAGAATGACAATGTGATTTTTTAACTATGACAACAATGACTATTATTGTATTGAGCAGTGATACGACTACAATAAAATACACATAAAAAGTTGTACAACATATATTTGTATCATTAATTATAATATGAGATCAATTAGTTTTTATAGGTTTCGTAAAGTTCAATAATTTAAAAATGTGTTGTGGCATTTTATTATGACAATTTTTTTATTGACACAAACATTTCTCTATTTCAATTGTAAAACTTTTGGAAGAGATCTCTGCCCACATTCTGATCCTCATTGCATAAAAAAAAAAAAATCAAATAATCCCCTATCTTTTCTCTCTGTTTCATTTATATCACGTATTCACGGTTATGAGTTTCGATCGGTGGAAAATATATATTATAAAAGAAATATGGTTGGAAAAGTGGATGTGATTTTTAAACCATTGAATAATTCATTGAGGTTGTGATTTTTTTTATTAATCTATACAAATTCTTTGTTTTAAATTTTTTCTTATATTTTCTATTTTGCTTGTAACTTTTTTTGATAAATTATTTTTTAATATATTATATGTTTTTGAAATCTATTCAATTTAATCTATCAAATGAGTCCAATATTGAATATGAAATATTGTATTAAAAATAATTTTATCGGATTCAATATAACTCTTATTAATTTTTTTGAATTATGTACATAGGAATAATAGATAGACGCATAAATTAATCATAAAAACCATGCATAAATTCAAAATGTTGTCTGGGTTGATCTATCATCATTACATCATACCACAATTGAACACGTGCTTGATAATCACGAGCCCATTCGTCGATGAGTTTGATTCGCTCGAGAAATGTCATATGATGATGGGTGGTACAGGTAGTATTGTGGTACAAGAAAACTTGTAATGGTGATTATTTTGAACATGACCGATAGCTATATGTTGCCATTTGGGAAAATGGAACGGCGGGGATCTCAACGGCAATCGAGTATGACAATGAGTATCATGTGAATCGAATGTATGCAAGACCACGTTGTACGGAAGCTACAACAACCCCCAAAGTGTTGCAAAGATCCATCCAATAATACCGGGTGCGGTGCTGCAAGCAATTAAGTGTTGATAGTAGTCCCGATGCATAATTAATTTCTTAAGAAAGGTTTTCATACAAGTCCATATTTTGATTAATCTCTTGAATAAGCATAAATCGTGATTTGACGTCATTCATGTTACGAACCATGGAGTTCGCAGCACTAGTGCTCTGAAGCCACAATGACCGTCGCCGCCGACGCCAACACAATGAGAAATATAAGGCCGAGAAGCGTTTAGAAATGCATAAATGAGGGATCCTTTCTTTTACTCGCTTGAGAATTCGGAATATATGGTACCTTCTTTTCTGAAGTGGGTATTGAAAAGAAAGGCCTGTGGCCAATGTTCTGCTTATCCCTTCTTATAGGTCGACCCTTTTGTTCTCTGTGTGTTGTATCTTTGGGGTCGAATCGCATAACGAGATAGATCTCGCATATATCGAAAAACCTATCAAACATAAAATCTCTACTAGCGGGTTCCATTTTATTTAATCTTTCCATGTTTGAGCCGCCTTGGCGGGTTGTACTCCTCATCCGTACGCTCGGGGCTCGTATGGACAATGTACGCCGATGAATATGGATATAATTTTGCGGAATCGGCATGCCGCCAAAGACGAAACATTGCAATATCGTGAGCGCACGGCAATCCGTGTGTCGGTTTGATCTTGCAATTGCAAAGATCTTCTTCGGAAAGACGATGTTTATCGAAACTTTTATCCATTTTATCGATTAAGTCCATTGCTTCTAATGAAATGCAATATCTCGATTTCACTATAAATTGCGTCACGTACATGTCGATGTCGTGGAAAACTCAAAGATTTTCTGGAATGAACTTTGAATATCCCCAAATTGAGCAGTCAACATCTTTTCTATTTTTTGAAAGGATTTTGAAAGCGATGCCAAGTATCTCGAAGTATCGTTTGAGTCTCGCGTGATGCTTGAGACTCCACCCTGTATTTTAATCATACATTGTGTTAAATAGGAATGATACATGCAATATTCTATAGTGTAGGATAATGAATAAACAGTGGATATTAGAAAGTTACATTTGACTTGAATGGCTTCCGAGGTGCATAACTTTGTCTACATACACATCAACGAACCGCTCCTTGTAAGGACATAACCATGTATTCCAAAGGTATGTTGTGGCTTTGGCGAATTTTGAAAAGTCAGTTAACATGGCATTCCACCTGAAATCTAAAGTCTCCACACTCTGTGAATGAATAATCGAGTGCCATGCATTGTTAAATTCGATCCATCTTTTACCAAGCATAGGTCTGCACTTCTTCATTACACACTGATTTATATTCCAAATACAAAGGATGTGATGCGCAAATGGGAAACATTCTCCAATTGCACCAAGAAGCGCTAGATCCCTATCTGAAACAACCACCGATGGAAACGCTACTCCTTTTAAGGCCATCCATCTTTTTAACGTATCCAATACCCATACAAATCGCTCTGTCGTCTCATTACTCAAATATGCAAACATAATAGAGTAAGTTTGCATTGTGGATGTGATACCCACAATCTCTACGAGCGGTATCCCATACTCATTGATCTTGTACGTGGCGTCAATAATTAAAACCGACGGAAAATTCACATACAAACTCTAGGCTTTTAGGATGAACCCAAAGAATATCTCGTGATCTCACCAAAGTGTGTTCATTTTTCATAAAGTCGTACATGTATTTTTTAACATTTAATTCTCTTAAACGCGTACCCGACTTGGATAAACCCCCAACTGGTCTTTCTTATACAGTGCTTTGACATTGTAAATACTCCTAATTCTTGTAGTAATTGATGGGTCTTGTTGTTTCATCACACTAAGAATTTTCGAGGAGCTTGATGCTATTGGACATGTCACGCACTAATTGTTTCAGGTTGCGGTCAACCTTGAAGGATACTCAAATCCTCTAAACTTTCATTTTGCTTCATGGTTATGAAAACCATGAACAACCTTCAAACTCCACTTCACACCGTGTGGTGGTTGTGCTACACCTCGAAGCTTAAATAGGCAACCACGCTTATACGTTCCAAGATCCCTACTCATTGTATGCCTGCCCTTGGCGTGGCGGTTTATACAATCCTCCTTTTCAACAAATAAGAGTGCATCTCGGCATTTTATTTCCATTTTTACTACACGATTTATCTATGACAATCACAAAACCATTTTCATTACCAACTCTCCGAGCCCAATCTAGCATGGCATCTCTACTTTCAAATATCTATAGAAAAATTGAAGTATAAGAACAATATTATACAATCTAAAATGAAAATAAGTAACGAATGTGGAAAATAACAACAACGATAACTAACCTGATCAGTTGTAAATTCGGCTGTGTAATCACGCTCAATGTTGGGGATGCTCTCCCCATTAGGAAAATCATTCGTAAAATCGTTTCCAACTGGCCAACTATCCCCACTAGGAACATCATTTGTAAAATCATTTCCAAATGACGAACTACCAAAGAATGATGAATCGTTTCCAACTGGCCAACTATCCCCACTAGGAACATCATTTGTAAAATCATTTTCAAATGACGAACTACCAAAGAATGAAGAATTGTTTTCAACTGGCCAACTATCCCCACTAAGAACATCATTTGTAAAATTATTTCCAAATGACGAACTACCAAAGAATGATGAATTGTAGGAATCCATGTTATGAATTACGAAAATCAATTGAATATGTGTTGAATGGGTATGTATGAAAGAGTTGGAGAAATTATGATGATTTTTTAGTAAGTGAAATGAGTCCAATATATAGAGAAATTGAAGATGGGATGATAATAAGAAAATCTGAATGTGTGGTTAGAGTTGATGATAAGAAGATAAGAAGGGGTATGATTGAAGATAAGAAGAATCTAAATGAGTGGTTGTGAATAAAAATGATAGAGAAATGAGTGGTAAGAATTGAAGATAAAAAAAATCTGAATGAGTGGTTGTGAATAAAAATGATAGAGAAATGTGACTATCAATACTCAGCTCGTTTTATTGATCTTATTTACTAAATTTCAATAACATAATAATATAAAAAAAATACGTGTTAAAAATTTGTACAAAATTTTCAATTATAAAATAAAAACAACAAAATACAAATTAAGTTTTAAAAAAAAGTACAAAAAGAATTGTTAAAACATTTTACAAAAGAAAGAAAAAAAACGAAAAAAGAAAAAGGAAAAAAAAAAACCAATGATGGGACGGGGGGTGATGGGATGGGGGGTGATTAGTAGTCCTCCATGTAGATATGTTCTCCACTTTTTAGGTGAAATGACAATGTAATTGGTGAGAGCCATTGTGAATGACTTAAAATGAGTAGAATGTGGTGCTATATGCATAGTTATCAAACAGACCGGACTGCATGGTCGGACAGAGTAAAACCCATGGCCTGGGGACAGGCGGTTCGCTCGATTGGGCATCGGTTAAGTTATGAGTCGGACCGCCCAAACCAACAGTGACCCGGCCGGTTAGAGGTTGAAGCGTTTTTTTTAAAATAATTCGGTGGGATAAATATTTTTCCTTTCTATAATCACAGCAAAATACAAAAGCCTTGATTGCACTCATCAATTATTAGTCTTTTCATTTTTTTCTTCCATTTAAGAAAAAATCATGTAAAAATCCACTATTCTTGATCAATAATTTTTTTTTTACTATATTCTTATTTCTTCTCTTTCGTTGGATTAATTGTGAAAATTGATAATTTTCAGCCTTACATTTTTTTTATTTTATGTGGATCGAAAAAAAATTATTATGAATTTAGTATTAGCTAGAAAATTAAGTACTAGTACGGTTATGTTATTTTACGATGTGTAAAATTTACAAATTAGATCTTTTATTCGGAACTTTTGTGAGTTTTTACTAGTATTGTAGTGTTTATGTATAATTTACATGAGGCGAACTATCTAAGCAATGTACTAAATAACTATCGGCACCCTTTAATTTATTATTTTTCATTCACTTTTCCACACCACGAAATAACTATCGGCACCATCTGAAATAATAACTTTTAAAAACCGTACGCTTTAGTCCTTCATGTTGTAAAAATTAAACAATTTAGTCCCTAATGTTTAACTTTTACCCTCCGATTTTAAAAATCATTTAACTTCCCTACATCTTCTAACTTCACCACATTACTTCTCATTTTTTTTTCATTTCAAACAAACTTCATCACCCTAAGAATTTCGCGAATTCTCGTCGAAAAGACTGAAGAAGATCAAATTGAGCCGGAAAACCGCAAGTGAAGCTAAGAACAACACCACTTTGAACCAAATCATGTAAGTATCTTGTTTTGTTGCATTTCGGTGGTAATTTGGTAGAAATGGAATGCGGCTGGAATAATTTTTTTTCAATTTTTAATGGAGTAATTTGTTCCACTGAAATGTGTAGTTGTTGTTGGTTGAAATCGGGTTGAAATCGGAGGTTTTTAAGGTGTTTTTCGTTCAACAGGCCGTTTTCCGATCGGAGGTTTGGGAAAGATGACCGGGTGCTTAAAACGTCAGTGACATTGACGTTTTAATGCGGATAAAACATCAGCACGGCTGACATTTAAATCATACAAGCCCACTAGGGTAACATGTTCCTTCGTCGGTGAGGGTGACGTTTATCTCGTACTCAGAACGTTGGAGTGGAGGACGTTCTACTTAACGTCAACTTTGGTGACGCCTTAGACTATTACGAACGTCAACAATTATGACGTTACTATGTTAATGTAACATCACACTTCCTAACGTTATGTGCTGAATTTCACTATAATACATAACAACTTTGAATTAATGTGTTTCTTGACTTTGTAAACAACTGTCCACCAACTATGAATTAGTGTACTTCTTCACATTGTAAATAACTTTCCAACTATGAAGTTTGGCCATGTAAATTGAGTTAAAATGAAAAGTATAATTAATCTAGTTATATGTTTACTCATGAGAGGGGTCTTAAAATCTAATTTTTGTAATGTAAGTGTGTTTTGCCCATTATGTATGTTGTGTGGACCCGATAATATAAGCCGTGAGATCTCTTTGCTTTAACAGATTGGATATCTTACAAACCCTTGGGATCTCTTTGCTGTTTTTATGGACTGTCTTACCTGAATCAGTTCCATTAAGAAATGACCAATGATATTCATTTGTTAATATCTCACATAAGTGGATATGCCAAGGATATCCATTTCTTAATGGACTGATTCAGGCTAGTCATTATCTACGTAAAAAGTCTTGATGTCCCCCCCACTTTGAAAATTGGGAGTCTATCGATGAACATCTAAAAGAACTTCAGGTATTTAAACAACACTTTTTGATCGTAGAAGAACTTCAGGTATGTAGTATGGATTAATATACTAGTCCTGTCTTGTGTGATTGGTTATGTTTGGCTTGACTATATATGATGTCTTGTTTTGGATTGGCATGCATACTGATTCTAATTCAAATTCTGATTACTCATTCATTTTTAATGTAAAGTGAAGCAAATGGATATTGATCGTTTCTTTAAGGCTCCGTTTGGATTGAAGGATTTACATAGAAAGGAAAAGGAAAGATAGTAACAGAAAAGAAAGGAGAGGGGAAGGAGGGATTGTGAAGTTTATTTTGAGTGTTTGGATAGAAACTGCATGAAAGAAAGGAAAGAGATACACGGATTGTCAAGACATTTATAAGAAAAATGTATTGTTTCCTTCCGTTTCTCAATTGCTTTGGAAGGAAACGAGACCACCCAATTCTTAAAGAAACTTATCCATCCTTCTCCCTTACTCTCCTTTCCTTTCTATAAAACTAAAACAATCCAAACACCAAAATTTAAATCCATCCAAATCATATCATTTCCTTTCCCTTCAAATCAATCAATCCAAACAGGGCCTAAAGTTCTTGTTGGCGGTTTCACAACAAGTTTGGTATGTCATTATTAATTAACTTACATTTTTATCACTTATATTATGATTGAACAAACGTGATATGTTTCTTTTTTTCATAGACATTACCTCCAGCATACGTTAATAAATTGAACGACACACTGAGGAACCTAGATATGGCCATTCTCAAAGCCGATTAGGGACATAGGAAGTGAGGGTTGGAGCCGCAGACAATGGACTTCTTCATTTCTTTGGGGAAGGTTGGGAGGTGTATGTGGCCGCTCATGACTTGAATGCGAGGGAGTTTACAATGTTTGAACACATGGGGGATTCACTTTCGACACTATTGTGCTGGATCACACTTTCTGTGAGAAGACTTTTTCTGAGTCCGAGAGCGAAGAAAATGATGCAGATGATGATGCAGGTGCAGGTAACCAAAATCCCCATTTTCAGACGACGCTGGCAAACTGGGCATTTTCACATGGTTATGTGGTGAGATGTGTTAAAATCTTTTTAGTTGTTTTCTTGTTTAATTTTTTTTCCTCATTGCACTTTCTAACAGTATTTAAATTTGTTTGTGATTTGTAGAATATTCCAATTCCATTTTCTAGAATAAACGACATGTTGCGAAACAATACCGTGGAACTGCGAAGTGCCACAGGGGAATCATGGCCTGCTAGAATTGTAGCTTCTGTCGCAAACTATCAACAAGTTCGTTTAAGCGGGTTGAATAATTTCATTACGGACAATGACCTAAATGTTGGAGATGAATGAAGCGTTGAAGTCGTTGATCAACCTAGAGAAAATCACGTCGTGTTTAATGTGGGGTTTATCAAACGTCCAAGATCCTAAAAATAGTTCCATCAAAATTCTTCTGGATTACTTTCGGATCATTGTTACAGTATGTTGTGTGGATTACTATTGACTTACTTTTGGATTATTTTGAATATGTCTGGATCAGTTTCATATTTTCATTGTATTACGTTTTATTTAAGTTTGGATTAATTGTTTGAATTAAGTTGTTTTATGATTTTTGATTGTACATTTGTGTTTGGGCGATTGTTTGTATCATGTTTGGATGATGCAAAAACACACAAATATTTTCAGTGTTGACTTATAAACGTCACTTAGTGTAACGTTGGTATCGCAAGCCCAACGTCAGGTACGCCGACCCAATGCCACATTTTTTAACCAACGTTAACAAATCCGATGTTGGTTTGCAAGACCAACGTCCCAAAGGATGCCGTTTAACAAACATAAACTCATTAAGTTTTGGAGTAAAAAACGTCGGGGGTAGTGACGTTTATTTTTGGTTCCAACGTCAGAGTTGGTGGCTTTATAGCAGGAATAAAATATTCATTTCTGGACTAAAAAACGTCACCAAGTCTGACGTTTATTATACATACGAATGTCAGTTGTACTGACGTTGGGTTGGATGCCGGACGGAAAATCCAATGGTCGATCGGAAAACTCTAAAAAACTTCATTTCCCCCTAATTAATGGTGTTTCAAGCCATGGAATATGAATTTTGATTCCCTTTTGCTTCCATATTTGAAAATGATATTTGGGTGAAAAATGTTGGAGTATATGAAATGAATTTTGATGAAGAAGAATGTTGAAAAAGATGAAGATGAATTGATGATGAAGAAGGTTGAAGAAGATGAAGATGAATTTTGATGATGAAGAAGGTTGAAGAAGATGAAAATGAATTTTGATGATGAAGAAACTTGTAGAGGATGAAGATGAAGATGAAGATAATGATGGAGATGATTGTTGTTTATGGTGGTGCAAATAAAGAAATAAATATAGATGATAATTTGGATGAAAATTAAGTTTGTGGTTTGTTATTGATATAAGTTAATAATTTTGGATTATAATGTTTAATTTAAATAATCAAATGACTAAATTGTATTTTTATAATTTGTGGTATAAGGAGTAATTTTTTCAATTTTTGTTGTTGTTGTGCTTGAAGTAGAAATAATAATACAAATAATATGGTGGTGCCAAAAGCAATGTATAGGGTGTCGAAAGTATTCGTGGTGCCACAAACGATTTCGTGGTGCCGATAGAAGCCGTTGTTACATATTTCATTTGTATTTTGTCTGTGACTTTGATGTTGGAATATCTTGGAAATGATTTTGGATGTCATTTTATATTTTTTCTAATGTCTTGAATATATTATTATTATGATAATATAAATTAAATTATCTGTAGTGATCCACGGTTGAATAAATGATCCGGTAGAACCAGTGATCCGATGATCCGGTGCATTTTCCCCCGGTCCGGTTTGGTTGTGATAACTATGGCTATAGGTATATTCATGTTTGACCGATAAACGGGAAATTGGAAAATCAGGTTTGTTTCCCTTCCCACTTGGAAATAAAGTTACACTTTTGACAAAATTTGTTTTTAGGTAACACGACGATAATAGTGGAGTAAAAAATATTGGAGTTAAAGAGATTTTATGACAATAATAATGGAGTTAAACTTTTTACGACGATAATAATGGAATAAAAATACTTTTTACGATAATAATAATGTCATAAAAGATCTTTTAACTCCACTATTATCGACATATTACATAAAAACACATTTTATCAAAAGTATAACTTTATTTCCGAGTGGAAAAGGAACAAGCCTGATTTTCCAATCCCCCGATAAACATGTGATACATCAAGTGGATGCCTAATTTTTCATAAAAATGTTGTGAAAAAGAAGTTTGGAGAAAATGAGGAAAATTTCTCCCTCTAGCTTGGCGTCACTTGGCTCCCGACAAAAGATTTTGGAGGTGGTAAACGATGCAACGTGGAACAAGAAAATGAAACCAGGACTTGTGTTTGTTTATGGGGAAGTTGTGTGTTAATCGCCCAGACTTCAACCATTTACGGAGGGAACAAGTCCACTAAATTCTGCATTTTTATCGAAAATCTGTCGTAGAGTTCATTGAATTGCTTAGACGAGGATAATTTTGACCGATACGCAATGGCTCTGTATCTACGATTGCCTTACCGATCCATGGTGTCAGTAAGTTTTTTCTTCGTATACATGTATCATGATGCTTATGGAGCATGAAATCTCTGATTTTTTCCAGCGAGTTTAATTTTGTTCTTAACTTGTTTTTCTTTGTAAATGCATTTTTTTTTTCCTTTCATCTTCATGGTTTTAAATAGGGATTTTTTTACTGCTATGAATAGGGAATTTTATTTTGGTGAAGTTCAAAATGGAGGGATTGGAGCCATTACACTTTAGCAGCTAAGTGAGCAAGATATCAATACTCTGATTCTGTGCAGGGGCATGCAACCTTGTGTTACTTCTTAGAACTCCAAGAAACCAAGGAATCACCCACATAAACACAATAACCAGCTACTGATCTTCTGTCTACAACATCAAAACCCCAATATACATCTGGAAACCCTATGTCTGAGAGAGAGGACTGAGGTTTAAAGCGTAATCCAAGCTTTGATGTGCCTTTGATGTATCTTAAAACCCATTTAAGAGCTTGCCTGTGAGTAACAAAAAGAGTTTTCATGAATTGGCTAAGGGTGTTAAGAGAAAAAGCTTTGTTTGGATGAGTGTAGGTCAGATATTGGAAGGCTCCTATAGTGTCCCTATGAAGGGTAGGATTTAGGGCAATAACCATGAGTTCTGTTTTGCTATGAAGTTGAATGCAGTAGACATAGATTTAGGGCAAGGTTTCAAATTGTCAAGTCTCAAACGTTCCAACAGTTGCAAGGCATGCACATGTTAGTTAGGTAAAGACCTGTTTCATTTTGGTAGGTTTGCTTTCCAAGAAAGTGACTTATCTGACCTAGGTTATTGAGAGTAAAATGATCATTAAAAAGGGAGATAATCCTCTGAATAAGAGAGTTGCTAATTCCTGTCACACACTAAAGCATATAGCAAAGTAGACAGTAGACTTAGTGTTAAACACAAAATGAGAAAGTATGCTTTGGACCGTTTGTACCCCCATTTGATAAGGTGTGGCGGTAATTCATCAAGTGATCAAACTAGGACTTAGGTGCCTGTTTGAAGCCATACAGAGCAATTTTTAAAATAACATTCATGATGAGGGTTTTAGGATGAACAAACCCCTTCATGTTGAGGCATATAAATAGACTCACACAAGGTACCATTTAGAAAAGCATTGTTGATATCTGTTAAAATTATAGGCTTAGTCTTTGTAATTTCATTGTATTATTCCTATTTTTCATCCTATCTCTCATTTGATCTCCATGATAATGTTTCTGGTCCTGGGATTGTTTTCACTGTAGTGTCCGTTGGAACACTGTACATGAGCCGTCAGGCCCCCTTTCTAGCTGTTAGGCAGTTTTCTCTATTGGACAACCTTTGTCCTGTAACTACTACTTGTTATTTGTATCTAAAATTAAGTCATCAATAAGAAATTCTCTTATCTTAAGTTCTTACTGTTTTTCTACATGGTATCTGAGCATAGGTTCTAAGCTTAAAATTCAAATTTCTCACATTTATATTAGTGTTTCATCTCAGAAATGTCTTCTACATCTCTCAGTTCATCATCAACTGAAGTTGTTTCACACATTAAGTCAAGGCTCTCCATCATGGTCTTCAAAGTTGAGTTTACCTATCGACAATGGAATTTCAGAGTGTCTTGCGCACATTGTTTTTCCACCACTTAAATGATAGCTCTCCATCATATTTTTCTAGGATCTGAGGGTCAAAATTTACATATCAGCAAGTTTTTTAGGTACTATCATTTTCAGTCAAGCTGCTCAGATTTATTTACATTGATTTGTATGTTTCAGCTGTTTCATATTTTACGTTCTTTCCTTTTAATAGTTGGCCAGGCTCAGAAATATTTTCTCCTTACATTGCATAGTGAAACCTGTAGGTGCCGAGAAAAGAGATAAAGCTGCTGAGGACAGTTTTGGAAGGCTAGTTCCCCTTGTATTATACTCTTGGCCTTCGAGAATTTATTTTGTTATTTGTATCTATTTTTTAATTCCATTTCAATGATGGTAAGCTTTGGCAGCAGTAAAAGCTGTCGTTGCGTGACTAGATGTCATGGTCATCTTATAAGAATATGAGGCAGGTTGTGTACAGTAGCCCTTCCCAAGACTCCACATAGGCAGAACAGTTCCCTATACTGGGCTGCCCTCTATTGTAAAACACACGCACACACACACATATATACATATATAGGTATGTATTATGTATGTATGTTTGTATGTTTAACTTACTCTCAGTTTTTCACCTGCAGATGCTGTTCAACCTACAGTCAGAAGCAACTTCATTAGCAAAGTTGTAAATATTTTACCATGTAAAGGATTTGTCAAGAATGTACAGACATCCTGCCGTATCTCATTTCCTAGGGTTACTTCAGAAAGTAAATCAACAGTATCTTCAAACTTAAGCAACAAAAAGATGGTTCCTGATTCTGATCCTCCAAGCAGTGAAGATGTCAACCGGTTGTATGATTTTTTTGAAAAAAGGTTTGAGGCATTTTCAAGAAATGTTCCATGTTGGTTGAAACTCACGGCATTTGAGCCTTGAAATGAGAATACGTACGGGGTCTTTACTGGCCTGATTTTTATTTTGTTTTGTTTTTTAAACCTCAAAATATATAAGAGCATCAGTTTGCACGTGTTAAGGACACATGTATGGAAGAGTTCAGCTTTTTTCGTTTTTTCTTGCTCCTTTTTTCTCATTAATGTCTCGCTTGATCCTCTTGGCTGGATTCTCAATTAGGATGGTGGGCGTCACATGCATGTTTATGTATGATTTGAGTTCAAAAATAATGTGGAAATGACGATAAATTATCATTTCACTTAAAAGTTTATGTTGTTAGGTGTAATTTATTCATTAATGCTTTTAAGACACCCGTCCATGTGTTGGTTTACGCCTGCAAAAGCGATTGGTAGCAATGATTTTAAACATTTGGGGCAGTAGCGTTGTTTATAGCCAAGATCTCATGCTCTGATACGATAAATTCTTTTCTCATTTAAATGCTTAAATATATTGGGAAAAGTGTAATGTATTCATTTTTACTCTTAAGCTGATGGAGATATCTGCAAATGAATAATAGCTTTATTGTTACACTAGCCTTTTTGTTTGTTTAGATTTGGTTTGAACTGAATGTATTTGTTTGACTTCCGAGGAAGTGGTATAACCCTTATCTGGGTGAATGTCTTACCCATATGTATTTTCAGTGAACTTAATTTTCTATATTAGTTACTCTAATATAAGATTGGGAATCTTGTTTTAGTGGCAGAAGCTATCAGCTAAGTCATAGGGTCAAGTAGGTTGAAATAGCCTCTTAAAAAAAGTGTGAAGTGCTTTAGATTACTTGTTTGCATAATTTATACGAACCTTCCAATTTCATTTGGCGTGTGCACTGTCAACATGTAACATCCTGAAAATTGATCTCCAACTAATTATCTTTCTGCTTAAACATTTTATTATAATTTAGACTTAATAATAGCACACAGAAGGTGACTTACTGGCTGGGTGCGAATCAGATAAAAGGATATTTTAGGTTATTATGCATCTTTTATATCATCGGGCATAGGGATTGATGGAGGGTTAGAACAAGACTCTGCTCCATCAATTTGCCACTTTTAAGGATTACGTACCAGCTAGCTAGCATAAAGTTGCTATTTGTTCTGTTATAGTTGTTGATACCATGCTGTATATTCTTGCATATGCTGTTTAAATGCCTTTTACAGCTCTGTTCTGCATTTTCTGTGCACTTTTTTTTTTCGTGTTATTGAAGATGGTAGAATTTACATATTGTGAGAAACTACTAAACCAGTACAGTTTTTTTCATTGTACAGTTCAAGAGTAGTTGTCCTGACTGGTGCTGGAATGAGCACTGAGTGTGGGATTCCTGACTATCGAAGGTGACTCTTTTCTAATCTACATATGTGACTAAGTTGTCATGCAGAGTCTTTTGCTCACCCTCAGAGCCCAGTTGAGTTCTAATAAGAATTGTCCACTTGTATTTTAGTGTCAAAATTAATTCCAAGAAATTGTGCTTTACCTTAAAAAGGCATCATAAAATGAATTAAGAAAGCTACTTATTCTTTCAGTTTGTGATAAATGGAGAAAGCTCCAGTTAGATAAGGCCTAAAGCCTTCAAGTTAGTAGTTGAAACACTTTGTGGTAAAGGTTTTCCCTTAGTCATGATATTTCCTAAAGCTTGGACAGCAAGTGATGTTTCGATTAGTGACTGAGTTTGCTGAGCTGTGTTACTGGCAATCGTGGATCTTTTTTTTTTCAATGCTACACCAAGCTCTTTACAAGTTCTTACTAATTGAAAACAATTTCGTATTGTGCCATATGATAAATGCTTATTTCTCACCGATTGTGAAACACAACATAGTTGTCCTTTACTCGTTCTTGGGACTGGCTAGGTCCTACTTGAGTGGTGTACTTTACTTTACTCATTTCTTTTTTCTGGTTGATATCAGATTACTTTAGACAAGGTAATATATCTTTTTTTTCCTTCTCTTTCTTTCTTTTGCAGCCCAAATGGAGCTTATAGCACTGGATTCAAACCCATCACTCATCAGGTGATTTAAAGGCATGTGCTGAGATTGTTAGCATTTGTTTTGGAATTAATTCCTGTCCTCCATCATCTATGGTTTTTCTTTTACATTTTTATTGAACCTAATATTGGCAGATATTTGTCCTTAGTGCAATGTTATTTGTCAATCTGTTATTTATTTATGGCTCGGATTGCCCGAAATTTTGGGAAAATATTAGTTGTGATAAGCAACCAGTTTAACTTCAATAGTGACAGAAATATCAAACTATTAGCTTAAGACTTACTTCAGTTATTAAGTTGGTTCACTTTGCTCAGGTAAATCTGGGGTACTTGCACTTTATGAAATGATTGTTACTGTTTTGGGGATAGATTCATAGTCTTTTAGAGGGTGTAAATGAAGTGAAGTCGAGCTTTCCTTTTATCGAGCTAAGTAAGATACAAGATCCTTAAACTCAAGAAGCTCAGCTCGTTAGGTTGCTCACTTTGCTTAGTTTGATACAGCGTGCTAAACCTTGAGCTCGAACTCAAGTTTTTGATCGAGCTCAAGGTAATTAGCGCATAGTTTGCTTACACCCCTTCTCCCTGAGGTGGAATAATGTTGTTGGTAAGCAATCAAATATCCAATTTATGAGGCAAGTGGGTATGATCATGTACAAAGACGTTCTACAGATGCACATGTTAGGTGCTACGAAATGCAAGAAGGGACACATTTGTTAAACGCTTATAAAGGCTATGACTTATTTAGATCGCGGGGCGGGTATGGGTGTGGTGGAGACATGCGATCCATGCAGCCGACCCCACGTAATTAAATTATATCTTTTTTGTGGTTGTTTTGTGTATGTATTGAGCATTTTCAACAAATCAAATGACTTCATCTTTCTTTGTTTAATCTTGCATATGCTAAGGGTTTGATGTGTTTTTCTTTGTACTGATTGATAGGAGTTTCTCCGCTCACAGCGTGCCCGGAGGCGATACTGGGCAAGGAGCTATGCTGGATGGCGACGTTTCACAGCATCACAACCTGGTTCTGCTCATATTGCTTTAGCATCTCTTGAGAAAGCAGGCCGTGTCAAATTCATGATCACTCAAAATGTAGACAGGTATGCTTGTCACTGAATTATTTTTGGGAAGGATGAGAGAATTGTTTGTCATAATCTTCCAGGAGTTAAAATAAAGAAGCAGAACGAGGAAGCTAAGACAGCATTCTCTTGCTGCAGACTGCATCATCGTGCTGGCAGCAACCCACTAGAATTACACGGCTCTGTCTACACAGTTGTTTGCACAGAGTGTGGGTTTTCTCTTTCTCGTAGCGTATTCCAGGATGAAGTAAAGGCTCTAAATCCCAAGGTAAGTTGTCGTATGGTGGGAATCTTTTATTCCATAATCAAGTAAATCATTTGAATAATAACTTTGTTTTCAGTTCTTCCTATTCTTTGCATCCATTAGTGTGTTGCTTTTTTCCATGCAAATAAGGCAATCCTATGCTGGTGCTCTGGCTTGTCAACAGCCAACATGATCGTGTTCATAATGAACCATCTTATACACAACATGCAACATAAATCACGAAAAAACATGCATAAAGAAACATATTATCCTATTTGACCGAGTGCAGAATACAGTGCACTTGTCGATCACTTTAGTCCTTGGAGTGTGCAAGTCTGAAATCATTTGCCAGTCCTTTGACAATTATAATAATAACACTAAGGGTTATTTCGTGGAAGTGTCTTCTATATAGATCCCTTTTAGCCCATCTCTTTTGTTTTGTTTTGTATTTGATCATTTTTAGCCGTGTTGCCAACTGCGTACATCTGAACTAAAGAGTATGGTATGCATTGTTTTTTTTGTCTCTGTGTGTGTTATGGAATACTTGAACCTTAAACTGTAGAGGCTCAAGTGAAACACTTATTAAGGTAAGAGATTATAAAGCCAAGTAGAAAAATGGGTGATGCTACTACCACAATGGTTGTGCCAAAACAAGTGACACAACACACTTTTGCACCCTTGATTATGGTGGGCCTACTTCATAACCAATGGGTCCTACATGATGATCAACGGTACAAATATGTGTTGTGTCATTCGTTGTAGCACAACTGTTGTGGTAGTAGCATTTCCCTAAGAAAAATATGCAATCCAAGTGAAAAATTGTATTTGTCCTAATGAATCCGCCACTCTTGAGAAAAAATAATGATCAAAGAAGATTATATATTCCGAAAGGTCTATACAAAGCTTTTATGGGTCCTTGAAACCGCATTCCTAAAATAATTATTCAAAACCATTTACCCTCTGCCTGGTTAAATGCAGTGGGCAGCAGCAATCGAGAGTTTAGACTATGACAGCAGGTCAGACCAGGGCTTCGGAATGAGAATAAGGCCTGATGGTGATATTGAAATTGATGAGAAATTCTGGGAAGAGGAATTTCACATTCCTGGTTGCCATGTATGTGGTGGAATATTAAAACCTGATGTAAGCTTCCTATATTTCTGGTTATTCTCATGTTTTATGTGCATATTACTTAAAACATAGAAAATGATTTTTATTTTTTGTCTTTTTCATTTCATCTGAGCTCACTGGAGCTTATTGCTGGTGCTATATAACAGCAGGACTTTTCTGGGTTTTTTCTTCCACCTTGAGTTAATCTTTCTTTCTCAGGTTGTCTTCTTTGGTGACAATGTCCCAAAGGATAGAGCTGATGCAGCAATGGAAGCTGCAAAGGGATGTGATGCACTCCTTGTACTTGGCTCATCATTAATGACTATGTCTGCTTTTCGTCTTGTTAGGTACACTCGTTTTTTCAGACCATGATTCTTTACTGAATATTGAGCCTCTATACTCTGTATTTTTCATTGATATCTGCGTTTTTCAGTTTTTGTATCGTGATTTAACGAATTCTTCATAGCAAGTATTCCATTAAAGAAGAAATGTGTGTTCACCTCACCATCTTACTACATTGTTCAGAGCTGCTCATGAGGCAGGTGCTACTACGGCAATTGTAAGTATTGGCAAAACACGGGCCGATGAGTTTGTACCTATCAAAATCAATGCTCGTATCGGTGAGGTATGTATATGTATATCTCAACTCATCATATAAAATATGCGACGAATATGTAGAACACAAGAATTGCAGGTGTTTGATGTTTTACTGTGTGGACACAGATACTTCCAAGAGTACTTGCCGCCGGATCCCTCAGTGTCCCTGTTCTGGATTAATAATTTCAAGGATGGAAATGGAATTCGAAGGCCTTTTAAATCAGAAGGTAATAAAATGAGTTTGATTTGTAATATAATATAAAGCTGTTGTTGATCTGAGAATTTCGGACGACCATCTCTTAAAATACACTCAAAGATTGTAAAATGAAACGACAATTTGATGCTGGTGATATGAATTTCGGACTTGATTCTTTTTTTCCCTCGAAAATACGAAAGTTTTATTAATACCGAACATGAACTAATTTACAACAAACATAGCCTGTAGCTAGAGTAAGGGACCCATCACAATATTGGATTATGACCTAGCCGAAACGCTAGAGCCAGCACAAGGCTGGACTACAACAACCCTAGACCGATCCTAAACCATAACATACACCGAAGTCAACTAATGGATTAGGAGAGGCGTGCTGAATAGAAGTGAATAAAAAAATTCATCAAAGATAAAGGGTTGCTCACACAGGGACTGCATTGCAATCCATTACTCAAAAACACTACATAAAAAAAACAAAAAACAAAAAAACAAATCAAAACACACAATAATATAATCCCTTATAGCAAGATAATAGCAAGATAGGAGAGGAGCAGTCGATGGAAGTGGGTATACTAGTAAAGGGAACTTCTCGACCAAGGACCTGATTCGACTATTAAAGTAAGCAGAATCCCGGGTACTTGCCCTTTCCAACCCACGTTCTGGTGAAAGCACAAGCTTACCCTTCTTTACATCTTGTGCCATCGATAGTTGATCATAGAAGGTCTTCCATCATTTTGGACTAGCTTAACAGGTTTAGGACCGGATTCTCCCGCAGATTACGTCACGAAGCAAAAAATATTCTTCCTATTCAACGTTGGAAGCTCTTCCAGGAGAACCACCGCCGGTGACATGCCACTCCACCCATGCGCCGCCGAGAGTCACCCTTAAAACAGAGAGAGCCTGTAAGAAAAGCTTTCCCCACTACCCAGATAAACGGCGGACGGAAGGAAATGAAGGTTGAACGGAAACGGCAGCCAAGCTACCGGTTACACAAAGCTTGGGCCTCGCTCCAGATCCATACGGGACGGCACCATAGTTTGCAAAGAAAGGTGAGGAGGGGCTAAGCCTCCGGATGTGATGGAGCAAAAGACCTCAAACTGATCCAAATCAAAATAACAACCATATCTGAAAATGAGAGAAAACGCCGGCCAATCACCAACCACCCGCAAGCCCATGACATAGGAGCAGCGGAAAGAGGAAAAAGAGAGGAGAGAGTGAGAGAGAGTCCATATTCATTTGATATACTCCATCCATTCTGAAATATCTGAGGCAGTTGCCAAAAAACACTTATTAAGAATGTGATTTAATGTTATAACTTTAAGGATATAATGACTAAAAAATCCATATGATACAATTAATACAGTGTTCTTTTTAACTTCTTACCTTCCACATATCTTTGCAAATTCTTTGGTGCAAAAGGTGATTTCTCTCCCCGAAGGGCCCATCCACCCCGACCCGACATAATGAGAAACAAGTTAATCACAGTGACTTAGCAGCTCCTTATGTGGAGGATCGTAGCTCGATCTTACAAAGAAGTACCATGTATTCATGGCTAATCTTGATCGCATTTGTCGGTATTCGATAATCGCGTTCGCTCGATCTGAATCTATCACGGCAGGAAGCAACTAAACTACCCATGCGTGTATATCTTTATAAATTATAATCAGTATAGATAGCTTACGTGTGATAAAGTTAGACTATTAATTAAGAATATTTCATAAAGGAGTAATGCTATTGTTACAATTATTCATGCTTCGATGAGACCACTTGTAATGCAACATTGTGACCCCTATTTTGATATATATCATCATATGTTTCATTGTCATGTGAAATTGATTCCGATAGTATCTTTACTCTGTTATATAGTGCAAGATTTTTTTTCTTTCCCAATATAGATACAAAACAAAACTAATATCAAAGAAAGACCGCTGCCTAACTACTAGTTGTGGGGTTATTTGCATGATTAGAATTCTTGTCTTTTGTTTATTCTTATTATTTCATATACATCTAATACTCTTTTTGCCCTCCACACCACGCCACTAGCTAATTAATCTCCATCTTCTCATTTAAATTCCTACGGCTGCTTGCCATATGATCAACGTTACAAGAAAGGAGCTCTCTTTCCTTTCTTGACAGAGTGTTCAAAAACCCAAAGAATCGGAAATGGCTTCATCAAGAACTCCATTAATGGAGAAGATGTTCTTGATGATGGCTTTTTCCTTTTTGTTAATATCAATGTTTCGCCCGGTGCATGGTGGAGATTCTTTACCGGAGGATGATTTTCGTCTGCAGCTTCAAAAGATGCAAGCTTTCCGGGAATCATTTTCAGAGCTCCAAAATATATCACCGTCACCCATACCCGTTTCTGCACCACCACCAGTAAGTTCGATCTGTTTCTTTTTATATTTCAGTAAAATTTGATTCTCTTGGTTTTTCATACTCTGGATTCCGATTCTTGATCACTTGGAGTATGTATTTATGTGGTTAATTGGTACGCAGCAGAGGTCAAACTCAAAGGGGAGGATATATCCAGTTACGACGTACGGTGCAGACCCGACCGGAAAGAATGACAGCACAGAAGCCATTAGTAAAGCAATGGAAGTAGCAACAACAGAAGGCCCCGGAAATGGTTTCTTGATAAGCGGAATCCTCGACCTTGGCGGCGTACAAATTGATTTAGAAGGCGGCTGTTACCGGATCAGCCGCCCACTTAAGGTGTTGCCCGGCCGAGGTAACTTCATGGTACGTACACTTTTAACTCAACGCCCTTTCTTCTTCTTAACTTTCTTTTTTTTCACACGTGCTCCATCCTGAAATTAAGCGTATTTCGTATCCGATACATATGTATCGGATCGATAAATACTCCGTTGGATACGTATTTAGAGTGAATTGTAATTTTCAAAAATGTGATACTTTTCCAAATACATGTATCTTGACTACAGATACATGTATCTAAAAAAACATGATATTTAAAAAATGAGTTTGAACAATATATATATAATCATTTTGTTTTTATTACTTACAGTTTAGTCCTTATATTTTTATTATTTACAAATACACCCCCTGAATCTATTTTTACTATTCACAAATACACCCCCTGAATCTGTATCCTATATTTTTGTAAAATCACGTATCTGCGCATCCGTATCCGCGTATTCCGTATCCAAGTATCTGTACTCGTGCATCCTAGCCCACATGTATGACCATGTATAACGTACGTACGTGACCAACTTATTATTTTACTGAAATGCCGGTTAAAACTTGGTGAAACAGATACATGGAGGAACATTGAAGGCCACTGATGAGTTCCCAACAGGTGGATATTTGCTTGATTTATCAGGTTTCACAGAAAAAGGTTCCTACAATTTCGAATTCGTAACATTAAGGGATCTTTTACTGGATTCTAGCTTCAGGGGCGGAGGCATTCAGATTGAAAACTCCCTCAGAATCGGGATCAACAATTGCTATATCACACATTTCACAACAAATGGAATCCTAGTCCAAGGTGGCCATGAAACATACATACGAAACTCGTTTCTTGGACAACACGTCACTGCTGGTGGTGATCCTAATGAAAGGAACTTCTCAGCAACAGCAATAAACTTAATGGGGAACGATAACGCCGTCACTGATGTAGTCATTTTCTCAGCAGCAATTGGGATCATGGTTTCAGGCCAAGCCAATACATTTTCTGGGGTACATTGTTATAACAAAGCTACAGACTTTGGTGGTACAGGGATTTACTTGAAACTGCCCGGTTTAACGCAAACGCGTATCGTTAACTCGTACATGGATTACACTGGTATTGTTGCTGAAGATCCTGTCCAGCTTCATATATCTAGCTGCTTCTTCTTAGGCGACGCGTTCGTGGTTTTGAAATCAATACACGGGGTAGCAAAAGGGGTCAACATTGTCGATAACATGTTTTCGGGTTTCAATAAAGGGACAGACATTGTTCAACTGGATCAGAGGAATGGAGCTTTTAAACAGGTTGATCAAGTTGTTGTTGATCAAAACAATGTGAAAGGAATGAATCTTAAATCAACGGTTGCAAGAGCGGAATTGAAAGGAAACGGAAGCTCGTGGACATTGGATTTCAATCAGATTCTACTGTTTCCTGATTTTATTAACCATGTTCAGTATGCAATATTGAGATCATCAAGTGGTGAAGACAGCTCCTTTCCTAAACATGGCTTGAGAAATGTTTCACATAATAAGGTTTTCATTCAATCAGATGTGCCTTTTCATGGGAGCGTTTTCGTGTTGGTGGATCAAGGAAAATCGTACGCGAGTTCAACTAAACTCGTGTTTTAACCGCGCAATTCCTTTTTTTTTTTTTTTTTTCCCTTCTTCTTATACATACACGTATAATTTTGAAGCAACTGGAGATTCTGAACGATTCTATGCTCCAATTAAGAGATTGTTCTTTCATAGCATACCAATTATTCCTCAATTGGATAAGGAAATTTAAAATTTAAAAAAAAAAAAAGTACACTTTATAAATCAATGAATATTACGATACGAAACTTAATTTCAGGATTTTACATGTGAACAAACAAGTCGATGAAATAATGATGTATACATTTTACAAAAAGTAAATCCCAACCCCAAAGGCAAACAAGTTTACCTAGCAATTTCACAAATTCCCACCCAGACTCTCTTTTGTTATGCAAGAACACGTAGTTATATAATCTGTAGTCCTGATCCATCAACACCAGATACACCAGAAACATCAGATACACTAGAGTCACCAACATCTAATCCACCAGATTCTCCACCTACACCCCAAATAATAGCCAGAGGCCAACTTGGCATCTTTAAACCTAATCCTAAGTATGCCCTAACAGTTGTCCTACCCTCCATTCCCAAGGAACCTAAGTCTGTCAAATCTGCCCTCCAACATGAAGGGTAGAAGGCAGCTATGCAAGAAGAATTTGATGCTCTAGCACATAATCACCCATGGCACTTAGTTCCTAAACAACCCAACATGCATATTATAGGATCTAAGTGGGTGTTCAAAACTAAACTCAAATCGATGGCACTTTGGACGGACTAAAGGCTAGACTTGTAGCCAAAGGCTACTGACCAAATAGATGGAGTAGACTATACAGAGACCTACTCCCCAGTTGTAAAGCCCAGCACTATTAGAATTGTCCTCAGTATTGCCTTAAACCAATCTTGGCCTATTAAACAATTAGATGTAAAAAATGTCTTTCTTCATGGCCACATCACAGAAGACATTTACATGACTCAACCACCAGGTATGACACACCCTCTCTTCCCAAATCATGTCTGCAAATTGGACAGAGCCCTTTATGGCCTTAAACAGGCCCCTAGGGCATGGTTTGACAGGTTCAGTACTTTTCTGATTAATTATGGCTTTCTTTGCAGTCTCTCTGATCCATCCCTATTCTATTATCACTCTAATCATGGGACACTAGTCCTCTTATTGTATGTGGATGACATCTTACTTACAGGATCTACTACCAGCCTAGTGGAGTCATTTGTAACAATCCTCAGTCAAGAGTTCTCCATGAAGGATCTAGGGCCCATCCATCATTTTCTTGGTGTACAGGTTCAGGAAACAGCCACAGGACTGCACCTCAATCAAACACATTATGCCTCCACTATTTTGGACAAAGCACATATGCTTGACTGCAAGCCCATGAGGACCCCTCTAGCTACAAAACATCAAGACCTGCCAGATTCAGCTCTCCTACAGGATCCTACCCCTACTGAGAAGTCTAGTAGGAGCATTCACGATTACCTCACTTTTACGGACTGATCTATCCTTCGAGTGTCAACTATGTATCCCAATTCATGCAAACAACCTTCTCACTTCCATCTTTCCCTAGTTCACGGGATCCTTAGGTATGTCAAGTTCACCCTTGACCTTGAGTACGACATTAAACAAAGGCTCCACAACAAGTCTCTGGCTTTTTGACAGCTAGGATTCGGACAAAAGTAGATTCAGAGACAAGAATGACATATAACAAATTCAAGATAAAGATTGCAAATTCAATTCAAAGCAAATTCAAGATAAAGACTGCAAATTCAAGATAAAGTCTTTAAATCGAAAGCATCAACAAACCAAACTCTACAACATCGGATAACAGTCCTAGCAACAGAAGGAACCTCGGTGATTGAAAGAAGAGATAGGAGAGATAAGGATGCATCACCTCTTTCAAATTCAAAAATGTGCAGAGTCGGAGCATGCTTAAGCATGCTTAAATCCTTGAGATAATGGCTATCTACTTTCAAACTGAAGTGATAATCTTCCTTTGTATGTTTATCTTCTAGTAATAGATAAATCCCTAAATTCGAAATAGTTGAATTAGGGTTTCAGTTCTTTAAATTAGCAAGCTATTGATGTGTATTGAGTAGAGAAAAATACCATCAATAAAGATATAAAGTTTACCTTTTTCTTCAATGACGAGTCATTATCCGGATATGAAGCATTCGGCATGTGACTTATAGAGAAAAGCCAGAAACCCACACAAACTTGACGTAATATCATAATAATAAAGAAAAGCACGAAAAAAAAAAAACTTGTTGAGACTTGGGAGCAGACCTCGAGGTCTCACACTAATACAACACCTCGAATATCATTTGTTGTCATAACAAGATTGAGTAATTTCGAAATACCACTATAAAAACCATTACAACTCAACATGTTTGAAATATGAAACCACCATAATTAATTTTACATACAACCCCTCAAAAAAAAACTTGGCATACATGCCTTATTCAATGGAAACAAACCACAAATATTGGCTAGACGTAGTTTAACTCCATGTACTCCATCCCAATCTTGCTTCTCAAGCTCACCATCATACTCTTCAGGTTCCTGCTTATCTTCTTATTCCAAATTACACGAGTGCGCATTCCAGACTGTCCATTAAGGTGTAGAATATAAAAAAGAGAGATTCGTGTTTGTCAAGCTATGAGACATGACATGGATTGTCTTGCCAAACTTTACCAAAAACAAAAACAATTTAAAGAGGCATATCACAATATATTGCAATACTTTTGAAAGACCTCTGGTGATGCATAACAAAACATGATCCTACGTCTTCTTCTTAAATCTACTTGTGTTTCTACTTACATGTTCATATTACTTGAATGTTGTTACACTACAAAACACATCTTACATATACACAAAGCTTGTGTATCCTACGACGTGTGCATAGTCTTGCGTATCCAACATAAATATATGTAGTCATAAGGGTTTAACCGAGTATTCAATGGCACCAATGCCGTGGTGAAACCCCACTAGAAGGTCATAGTGCAACATGGTAGATACCTACTAAGGTACCCGAATGGTACATCACGCGTTTCTTATCCAGTACCTAACCATGAATAACTGTCTTGCAGAGTGTAAATCGGGTTCATTGTTTATATCTTTCTAACCATCTAAGTTAGCACATAAATGGCCAAAGCCATAACTAACTCCCAACTTCCAGGACCCAATCTTCATCTCCTAAGCATAACAAAAGCCTGAAAACATTTTGTAGAAAATTGCCAGAAATATGTGATACTTGAATTTACTTCATACAACACAAAATAATCACAGGAAAACAGAATCAAAGTTGCTCTTGGAATGTGATATCCCACATCGGTAAATTAAGTGAATGCTCACCTCCATATAAGTGTGAGACATAAAGGTCTTGTCAACTCGGGTTAGCCCTTTTAGACCAAGCGAGGACGGCGGTTTAAGCAGTTGACCGGATATTTATGACTCATTTAACGCTACCAGGCCGGGTGCAGGGGCGTTCTGAGAATCGGTATCGAGCCGACTATCGACGGAACTATGCATTTGCACCGTACAAGAAGGCGGTGTAAGGATGGCCTCTAGTTACCTCTGGTAGGGACGATCCGGGACAAGTCTTGGCCGTCCTGGCGAGGACGCCAGTCCCTTATAAGGGGGGGAGAATGTGATATCCCACATCGGTAAATTAAGTGAATGCTCACCTCCATATAAGTGTGAGACATAAAGGTCTTGTCAACTCGGGTTAGCCCTTTTAGACCAAGCGAGGACGGCGGTTTAAGCAGTTGACCGGATATTTATGACTCATTTAACGCTACCAGGCCCGGGGTCTGGGGACGTTACATGGAATCAGCTTCCATGCTTAGAGCGTGGCCAGAACTAGCCCAGGCGAGTCTAGAATAGCTTCAGATTCAGTTTTTGTTTCTATAGTTACCGGCAAGATGCATACTTCCTAAACTAACAAGTTATGTGAGATCTTGAAAAAAAATTACTTAAAACAATTAAAAACAAGTCTTTTTGATAAGAATACCTACTTACCTTATAGATGAACCAAATCTCTTATCAAACTGCGACCAAAAACCGTATCTACGCAAATCTTCGAATAAGAAAAGAAAACTAACATGAATTCCTACAAGAGCACGAGTCTTAAACAAGATCAACTAAGAACTTAAGAAAAAGACAAGCCTTTAACTTCTAGGGATGAATCTGGATTCGAACTGCATCCCATAAGCTTCAAACTAAGAATTGTGATCTACAAGGCACCGACGACGCGATAAGATCGTCCTGACGGATTTTGGGGGGCTCGTCAAAGCAGGGGGGTGGGGATGCTCCCGCCTAAGACGAACCTGTCAAACCCTTTGAAAATTAAGGCACAAAAAGAAATGGTTATGGAACAACCAAATTCCGGAAAAACCCTAACTCGGCATGGCAGTGCCTTACCTAGCCTAGGCAAGCGGCTCAAACTCTAGAAACCTGGAAAACTCATGCAAAACTGAGACTTAGGATGATTTAGAGGCTTTTTATAGGTTTTAAAAGTCGTAAGGTTGGATTGACTTGACTTGGAACCGAAGAGAAACTTAATTAACTTTAATTAAACTAGATTTAAGAAAAAAGGAAAATAATTCATTTTTCATAAAACAATTTTGTCCTTGTTGTTTTTTCTTAAAAGTTCGGAGTTTCACGGTACTATTTTCCTCAAGTTTACCATAAAAGAACATGTGTGCTAACAAATAAAAAATTAACATATTACAATCACGATTAAAATGTGTCGATATTTTTCAACCTTAATATAATAATGAATGTTGTTGATTTTTGCCATTGAAATACAAGAAAGCAAAATGAAGAAGATGAACTAATTTCAAATAAGAAAAGAGCGGGAAACTAAGAAAGAAGGATTTTCATTTATTCATCAGATTTTCAGTGCAATCAATGATTTACATGGTTAATTGCAGTTCCATATATACTACTACTAAGGCGGTTGAAACAACTTCTAATTGGTTGTAACCAACCCTACTTGATGTAACAAACTCCAATGACTTTTTAGCATAAGTGTTCGACCAAATGCCTCAGTGGCATTTGGCTCACTTGATACACAATCTAACTTGCATCCAGATGTACAACTGCAACATCCCCCCTCAAGATGAACTTTGGTGAAAATGTCATCTTGCAATCTAACTTGCATCCGGATGTCTGAATTTGCAAAGATATCCTGGAATGGATATCTTGGTATTAATCTGCAAAAAGTTGCTTTGTCCATGAGTTTAGTCGAATTTCAAACAAGATTGTCTTCACTTCTGACTGGAAGAGGAATGAGAACTTTTTGTTGATATTTCTCTCGGACAAAGTGACAATCTATCTCTATATGCTTTGTTCTCTCATGAAAAACAGGGTTTTCTACAATATAAGTAGCACTTTTGTTATCACAGAAAAGAGGAACCACTTGGGAATGATGAATTTGAAAATCTGATAAGAGATAAATTAGCCATTGTATCTCACATCTTTGTCATGGCCATGGCCTGTATTGTATTCGAGCTACTTTACTACTCTTGTTGTTTGCTTCTTGCTTTTCCAAGAGATTAGAGAGTCCCCTAAGAAAGCGTGTATCCCGTCACGGATCTTCTAGTTTTGTACACCCTGCCCAATCAGAGTCACTGAAAGCTTTGAGGATAGGAGTGCCAGTAGATGGGAAAAACAATCCTTGACCAGGGGCTGCTTTAAGAAATTTTAGTAATTTGTGAGCAGCAGCTAGATGATTCTCAGTTGGTGCATCCAAGAACTGACTTAATTGCTGCACTGGAAAATCAATGTCAGGCCTGGTATTGCTTAGATAGAGCAATTTTCCTATGAGGCTTCTGTAATATGTATTGTTAGCTAGTAAATGAGAGTCCTTTTCTTCAAGTTCCACTTTTGTATCCATGGGGATGTTTGATGGCTTTGCACCTAAGTATCCAAACTCCTTGAGTAAATCAAGACAATATTTCCTCTGATTCATAGTGATGCCACTTTTTGATCTTGCAACTTCATACCCTAGGAAGTACTTCAATGTCCCAAGGTCCTTGATTGTGAATGCTGTATGTAGCAGATTCTTGAGCTTTGTTATTTCTTGTAAGTTTGAGCTGCCTATGATGTATAACATTTATATGATAAAAATTACGATATTTTATATATTTTATCAACTCTTTCTATATAAAATATAAGAAATTATAACGATAATCTTATGTAATATCAATAGTTATGAATAAGTCTAAAATAATATAAAAATCTAGTAAAAGTAATAAAAATTTATAAATTTTGTACCGGTTTAGTAACCGGAGTGTCGTGTCGATTTACGTGGGTATTTTTGGTGTTTTATTGCGATTTTTAGATAAACCAAAACCCGAGTGACGACACTTTTGAAGTTAAAACATGTCTTTTGAAGGAAGTAAGGAAGTGCCACGAGATTAAGAATTCAAGTGGATCATCAATTCGTAGTATTATTATCGAATTATATTTTCGACGAACAAATGGCCCATCAAAAAAGCATTTTCTGAAGAAGAGTCCTTCATGAAAGTTATAGATCTTTTAAATAGATTTCCAACGCTTCTTGAATTATGTCATTTGGAGATCCAGAGCTCAAGTTATGATTTTATCAAGTTTCAGATCAAGATTTGGAAAAATGCTACCCGGATCAATCCGGATTAACCCCGGATCGATCCGGCTTATCTGATAAGGAAGTAATGATGATTAGCACATGGTTTTGCAGAGGATAAGCCTATGGGATAATTTATTTTATTCCCGAATCGATCCGGCTTCTTCTCGGATCGATCCGGCTTGACCTAAATTGCCTATAATTAGGGCATTCATGCAGACAAATTAAAGATGTACCAATATATATATACTAGCTTATATATATATCTTCTAATCTCTTAAATTAGTAGTAGTAATGTATATATTAGTAGGCATTATGCCATAAATAATGTAGAAGCCGTAGTATCGTTGGAATGCTTGGACGGTTATCGGGAGTTCGATGTTGAAGAAGTTGTTGTAATTTCCGGAGAATACGGCCTCTAAATCAGCAGTTGTAACCTGGTAATATTCTAAAGTTTTATGTTTGTTGTTTTTATGTTTTTCTTTATAATGTTAGCAGGCTAAATCTATAACTATCCAAGATATGTAATTGAAATATTTCGATCTTTTGGTAAAATGGATGATGACTATAACTAAAATTGATTAAAATTGAATTTGATGAATCTTTTTCTACTTGAAATGTATTGAAAATATTCGTATTGACGTAATTAACCAATATGAATCGCACCATAACCTAATGACGAACTAAACGGTGAAGTTAGGATATGAGAAAAGGTAGAAAAACCGGAGGGTAAAATGGCCGAGTGAAAACGTGACAACGGAATCCTATTTCCTACCCGGGGGTAGAATTGTTTTATCTTTTGAAAAGAGAAACACTTCTTGAAATTATCTGTACTCGAGATCTAATTACGTTAATTCACCCTTTCTGATCAAGATCCTTAACATTGACCGCATGACAAAACGGAGTACCCAATCTTTTGGATGACATTGGATGATTGATGAGACATATGACAAGCCACGCTTCGTGTGAGAGAGAGGCTGTTGAAGTGAGGAGTGCACCGTTTCACATATTCAATTGGACCTAATAAAAAAGGAAGAACGAGCACATCCATTAAACTAAAAAGATTGAATAATTCAATTACATATATCTTGGCTAGTTCTATAATAATTATTAGTATTTATATATATATATATATATATATATATATATATATATATATATATATATATATATATATATATATATATATTTACTATTTATGTATTACTATATATATTTATGTATTTATATATATTATATTAGTTTAGTTTTAATTTATGCATGTATTTTCTGTTTATTTGTATATGAGTGACTCGTATGATAAACCTGCGATTTAGATCGAGTTAATAATAGTTGTTTGGTGTTTAACCACACTTAAAAGAATTACCACATTCCCTGAGGATTCGACACCTGACTCACCATACTAGCACTACAATTTGACCCGGTACACTGCCGGTAAGGATTGTAATAGTCTAGAAATAGTCCGTCAGCCTACCACTATGTCATCAACATATACAAGAAATGCTATGAAGGTTGATCCTTGCCCTTTAGTAAACAAACAATGATCATTTTTGGACTGAATGTAGCCTGCTTGGAGAAGTGCATCTGTTAGTTTTGCATTCCACTGCCTACTTGTCTGTCTTAGACCATAGAGAGATTTGGTTAGTTTACAGACTTGATTAGGTGCTGTAACAAAAAGACCAGGAGGGGGCCTCATATAAACTTCTTCATCTAAATCACCATGAAGAAATGCAGTGTTCACATCCATTTGGTGCAAATGCCATTTGTTCATTGCTGCTAAACTCAGAAACAACCTGATTGTGGACATCTTGGCAACAGGAGAAAAGGTTTCAATAAAGTCTATTCCCTCTGTTTGGGTGTAGCCTTTGGCTACTAGTCTTGCCTTGTATCTGTCTATGGTTCCATCAGCTTTCCTCTTAATTCTGTACACCCACTTGCATCCAATTGGTCTCTTGCCTTGGGGTAAGGATACTAATGACCAGGTGTTTGTTTTGTGTAGTGCATGTAATTCTTCTTCCATGGCCTTTTGCCAATTTGGATCATTGGATGCCTCTGTGTATGAAGTAGGTTCATGTTCAGTAGTTATGTTGCATGAAAAAGCTTTATAATTTGCTGATAGTCTATCATATGAAACCACTTTGTCCAATGTGTGAGGTGTAGTAACCATGGCTCCTAGACTGGTTTGATAATCTTGAAGATGTGCTGGCTGTTTTCTTTCTCTGGTAGATCTCCTTAAATGTTGTGTATTGTTGACTTGAAGGTCTTTTGACCCTGGTAAGGTATCATCATCATGTGATTGATGCTGCTCAATGTGTGGAGGCACCTCAGTTGTTTGTCCTAAAACATCTGAATCAATGTTCTGAAAAGTGGATATTGGCAGAACAATTTGATCATTAGTCTAGGATGAAGCAGCAAGATAAGAAAATGTTCTTTCATAAAAAATAACATCTCTAGAGATGAGAAACTCTCAGGTAGTAAGATCAAGTAATGTGTAACCCTTAGTATGAGGTGGATTACCCAAATATACACACTTTCTGATCCTGCTATCAAACTTCCCTCTTCCCTGCACAATGGTACTTGCATATGCTAAACATCCAAACACTTTTAAATCAGAATAATTTGGTTGTGTAACCCCAATACATCATATCAAGACCAGATTGAAATCTAAGAGCTCTAACAACATTCAGTAAATGTTGATGCTTCCTTTCCACCACACCATTTTGTTGTGGTGTGTGGGTGCATGATGTTTCATGTATGATCCCTTTCTGGGCATAAAATGAGTTCATTTGGAACTTAAGGCCATTGTCTGACCTGATGATTTTAATGTTTTTATTAAATTGTGTAGCAATCATGTTGCAGAACTGTTGTAACAAAGGTCTGGTTTCTGATTTTTGTTTCATTAAATGTACCCAAAGAAATCTAGAACAATCATCTACAATGGTTAAAATGTAATATTCACCATTATAAGTACAATATCTATTTGGACCCCATATGTCTACATGTAAAAGATCAAAAACATTTGTAGAAATAGAAGTACTAGTAGGAAAGCTAAGTCTCTTTCGCTTAGCATGAGGACAAACAGTACAACAAGTATCTAGATTTGACTGAATAGTAGGTACAGACTTTTGTAGCAAATGAATTCTATGTTTAGAAGGGTGTCCTAATCTATAGTGTCATAGCAGAGATTCAGAAATAACAGCAGAACAAGTAACAGATGTATCTGATGCAGGAATAGAAGAACAAACAGTAGGATCTGCCTTCAAAATGTAAAGACCTTGCAATAAACTAGCTGAACCAGTCATTTTCCTCAATGCATGATCCTGCACAATACAACTATCAGATCTAAAAAACAAAGAATATATGTTACCATTAGTTAATCTTCTAACAGATAGAAGGTTGTAAGTAAATTGTGGCACATATAACACATCAGTCAATGTTAAATCTTTGTTCAATCTAACTTGCTCTATATGATGACATTAGCATGTGCACCAGTGGGTAAAGTGACTGTAAGGTCAGACATATGTCTAACATTACATTGTAAATTGTAAATGACATGATCTGTAGCTCCTGAGTCTATTATCCACTCATAGATATTACCTGTAGTAGTGGAGGTTTTTTGGACATTAGCAGTCAAAGCCAAAGCTTGATGTGAAGTAGAATCAGAGAGTTGGACATTTTCGAGCATATCCATGATATGTTCATATTGAGATCTAGTCATTGTGTTAGCAGTGGATGATTGAACTTCTGATCTTTGCATCTCTTGAACATTGTGACCAGAATCATGAGGGCTCTCATCAGAAGGAACAAAACCTTGATCCAGACTTACTTTGTGTGCCTGAATTTGACCTCTACCCCTGCCTTTGGATCCAGGAGGATAACCAAACTTCTTGTAACATTTATCAATTGTATGTCCCTCTTTGCCACAGTAAGTACATTGTGGCCTCTTAGAATTGCCATTAAAGCCTCTAGCAAAACCTCTACCTCCACCTCTACCATAATTTCCAGTAGCTTGTACTGCCAAGGGCATAGGATCTTGGGAATCATGTCTAATACCAGAAGTTCTAGTGTTCAGAACAGTTTTATCAATACTTAGTTCTGAGTAAGCATATTGGCTCTCATGTTGCAAACCCATATTGAATACTGTAGACAAATCTGGAATAGGCTTTGACATCAAGGCCTGAGACCTTACATTACCAAAAACATCATTTAACCCTTTCAAGAACCGAATTACCATATCAGTTTCATGATGTTCTCTATAAACTGGGAGAGCAGCACAAGTGCAAGGTGGAGTAGGCCTCAGAATCAAGAGTTGATCCCATAAACTTTTCAGTTTTGTGAAATATTGAGTAACTGACATAGTACCTTGCTTTGTAGCGTAAATCTCTTCTTGAAGATTTGACAACCTGTAAGCATTTCCAATACCAAACGATGATCAAGATCTTCCTGATTTCCTTGTCTGTGTGGTTAACCAGAAAATGCTCTGTTGTATTGAAGTATCCACTGAATTCACCAGCCAATTCGAAACCATATCGTTGCACTGGCACCAAATTTCGTAATGCCTGTGATTCTCTGTTGGTTTTGGCAGTGAACCATCAACAAACTTCAATTTTCCTTTCTTTGACAACACCATTGAAATAGCTCTCTTCCAACAGTGGTAATTCTCGGCCCCTTTAAGCACCGGTTGAACAATGACGGCTGAAGGATTCTCCCCAGGATGAATGAGATAAGGATTGACCACAACATCTCCAATTTCAGCCATTTCCAAAGAAATCGAATACAAAGACATAAACAAGAATCTAGAACAGAAACAGAGAAAAAAAAACGAATCGAGTATATGAATATGAATGTAGTTCCACACTACAATTCAAGACTGCAGTTCCACACTGCAATTACGAACAAGAAGACACAGCATAAGCGTTCTCTGATACCATGTTGATTTTTGCCATTGAAATACAAGAAAGCAAAATGAAGAAGATGAACTAATTTCAAATAAGAAAAGAGCGGGAAACTAAGAAAGAAGGATTTTCATTTATTCATCAGATTTTCAGTGCAATCAATGATTTACATGGTTAATTGCAGTACCATATATACTACTAAGGCAGTTGAAACAACTTCTAATCGGTTGTGTGGAAATATTACTCAAGAGACTCGATCTGCTTTGAGGCTTCACAGTGCTCGGTGATTCTTGAGCCCTTAGATTTCGTGCATAATATTTTGTACACCTTATTTAATTGTAAAATTAATTGTAAAAGACATATTAATTGTGAGTCATATAAACAATTAATATGTCAAACTCTAGTTTACTTTATGTCATAGACATAACTTTTACTTTTACTTTTGCATGCTTGCCGCCCACATCTACATACTCAAGTGGCGCCCAAGCTAGCTAGCTAGTCTCTCTATCTCAATTGTATCTATTTATACATCTTTTTACTCAATGAATAAACTAAGTTGAAGTTTACTCTTGTGTTTATCACATTCTCAAACTCTCTTCATGGTATCGAGCCTCACCGAGTTCTAAAATCCATTTTGCAAAACTCGGATTCTTTTCGGAGAAAAATGTCAACATTATCGAAGTTTCATCTTCTTGATAGACTCACAATTGCCTCAGATGGGATAATCGAACACTCTTCTTTACAAATCATAAACTTGATGGTAACAATTACTTGATATGGTCAAGGTCTATGAAAATGTATATCTCCGGCCAGGGCAAGATGGGATATACATGCAGTTCCAAACTGCCCCTCACTGGCCCGACCCCAAGTTTGAAGCATGGGACACTGAGAAAATAACCAAGTCATGACCATCCTCACGAGGTCTATGACAAAAGAGATCAGTGAGAACTTCATGATGTATGACACTACTAAGGAAATGCAGGACAATGCCAGAGACCTTTACTCAAAAAAGGACAATACATCCAAGTCACATGAACTCAAGCTCAGGTTCAAAATTGCGAGACAAGGGGATATGTCTCAGTAACTCAATACTTTAATCAACTATCTAAGGCATGGCAACACCTAGATATGTTGGAAACTCACCCTCGAATGATGTTAAAGATCTTGCACTCTTTAAAGACATTATCGAAAAGAGAGTATTCAAATTCCTTACTTGGGTGAATCTACTCTTGATGATGTCGAGGTAGAATTCTTGCTACTAAACCTCTTCCAAATCTCAAATCCATGTTTGCCGAGGTCAAACATGAGGAAAGCGAGGAGGAAAGTGATCTTCTTTGAACCCCCCTGCCGACAACCCTCTTGAAAGTGCCATCCCGCCGATCGTCAGGGAACCTGCTGAGGCTACCGAGGCTTCTGCGAAGCCTGGCCGATAAAATCGGGAAGGCGTTTCGTGACCACCGCAAACGCACTAATCACACCAAGGACACTTTTTGGAAGTTACATGGCAAGCCTAACTCCTCCAAGACCTCAGCAGGCCAAGGAAAGTCGTAAGGCGGACACATAAGTGAGGAAGAAGATGACAACAGGTTGAATGCTCGACTTGTTTGCATTCAAAGCCTTCCTAACTCAACAAAAGGAGGTAGTCACTCTAATGACATAGCCTCTCATGTCAAGATGTAAATTCTACTCATCTATTAGTAATGAAACTGGATTGTTGACTCTGGGGCCTCATCCCATATGAGTGGTAATAAAAATCTCATTACTCAACTTAAGCCATGTCCCCAAATTCACAATATTAAGGCTGGCGATGGATCTATCTCAGTGCAAAAGGTTTTGGTCAGTGTGACTTACTAATAAGATATGCCTGCAGAATGTCCTATTTGTTCCAAAATTAGATTGCAATCTCATATCTCACAATAAACTTACTAAAGATTTGAACTCGATTTGTTGTTTTTAATAAGAATCGAGTGCACATTCCAGGATCATTCCTCAAAGGCGTTGATTGGGGATCGCTAAACCTTGCTCAGTCTGTTTGTGGTCAACCCCTGAAGATGTAAGATCAAGATCGAATCGCCTCCTCACTGCACTCAAAACCTAGACAATATCATGTTATGGCATTATAGACTAGGACATCCCAGCTTTAGTTATTTAAAGTCTATAGATCCTGAATTGTTTAAAGGTTGTAATTTGAATGATCTTCAATGTGATATTTGTCGCTTGCTAAACTCACCAAATCTGTGTATGCAAAATTACCTTACTTACCATCCACACCATTCACCTTAATTCACAAAGTGACGTATGGGGACCTCAAGAGTAAAAAGCATAACAGAAAGAGGTGGTTTGTTACCTTCATAGATGACCACACGAGAACCACTTGGTTATTTTTAATGAAGGATAAGTCCGAAGTTGGACCCATCTTTCAAGAATTTTACAACATGGTCTCCACTCGTTTGACACTAAGATCAAAATCTTGAAGACCGACAATGCTCTTGAATATTATGAGTCTCATCTCAGTAATTTCTTGATGGATAAAGGATTGTCCATATCAAGAGTTGTGTTGAAACCCCTCAAAGAAAATGGGGTTCGAGAGAAAGAACAGCATCCGCTTGAAATGGCTAGGTCTATTATGTTTACCACAAATGTTCCAAAATATATATGGGGTGAAGCCATATTGACTTCCACATACTTAATCAACAGACTTCCCAAACAGGTACTAGGCTTCAAAACTCCTATCAAAACCCTACTGGACACACACTCCTGCCCCCATCTTATTTCCCAGTTACCTCCAAAAATCTTTGGTTGTACTGTGTTTGTCTATATCCATGCCCAACACAGAAGCAAACTTGATCCCAAAGCTCACAAGTGCATTTTCCTAGGATATGCAAAGGACAGGAAAGGTTACAAGTGCTACTCTCCTTCTGAAAAGAGATTTTACAATTCTATGGATGTAAAATTTTTTGAAAGGACTCCCTACTACAGCAAGTCCACTGAGGCGACCACCGATGGAAACTCGATAGAAATTGACCTAAACCCTTCCTTCAAAGCAAACTCTTAACCTCAAAGAACCCATCGATCCTCAAACAGATCGAACCCCAAGATTCCTATCGACTCACAAAGACCTCATCGATCCTCAAAGAACCAAGCGACTCAGAGCCTGCGATCCCGAGCCCATCGACACTCAAAGAATCTGCAGATCCTCGCAGCTTCATCGACATTGATGATGAGACTATTGCTCTAAGGAAAGTGGAAAAGATCATGCACCGATCATTATATTCATACTTATTTATCTTATGATCGCTTGTCTCCTGCCTTTGCCATGTTTACACAGACTGGACTCTCACTCTATCCCTAGAAATATTCAGAGGCCCTTCAAAATGATAAGGAAGAAGGTCACGTTAAAACTTAGATGATCGCTCTCTGGATAATCATACTTGGGACCTCACAACTCTTCCCAAAGGCAAGAAGACAGATTAGTTGCAGATGGTTATTCACTATCAAATACAATGCCGATGGTACAATTGACAAGTACAAAGCCGATTGGTAGCAAGGGGATTCACTCAAACTTATGGTATTGACTATAAGGAAACTTTTGCACCAAGTGGCAAAACTCAACACCGCCAGTGGTTCGATCTCTACCGTCCAAGCTGGATGGCCTCTACACCAATTGGATATCAAAATGCTTTTCTCAATGGTGATCTCACCGAGGAAGTCTATATGAATGTACCTCCTGGTTTTGTCAATCCCCACACTCGGGGCAAGGTATGCAAACTCAGGAAATCTCTATATGGCCTCAAGCAATCCCCAAGAGCCTGGTTTGGAAAACTCACTCACCGTGGTTAAAGCTGCTGGATATCATCAATGCAACTCGATCACACCATGTTTGTCAAGACAACCAACCGAGGAGGTCCATTCTAATTGTATATGTGGATGATATCATCCTTCATCGGGAAGACTCTCATCGAGATCCGTAACTTGAAGACTCTACCGCAAAGGTGTTCCAAGTTAAAGATCTGGGCTACCTCAAGTACTTTCTTGGTATGGAAGTAGCTAGAAACACCAATGGCATTTCGGGCCTCCCAAAGGAAGTATGTCTGGACTCATCAAGGAAAGCGGCTTCTTTGGGATGCAAACCTCTTTGATCTCCAGTAGACCCGGTCATACCTCATCGCATGGTGACATTCTTTGCCAGGAAAGAACAATATCAAAGGCTTGTAGGCAAACTCATATACCTTTCTCACACAAGACTCGATATGCATACGGGTCGACCTGGTCATCAATTCATGCATTGCCCTCTTGAGCAACATTGGGATGCAAAGTGAATAGGATAATCGAGGTATTTAAAATCCACTCGACCAAGGCCTCGCACTTCACCAAGTCTACCGATAGATCAATCAAGCGTCTGCCTGATCGATGTCGATTGGTTTGGATGTCACATTGATGAGAGGGTCTACCATGTGCTATTGCTCATATATATGGGGAACCTGGTTACTTGGAGGAGCAAGAAACAACTCATCTGTGTCAAGAAGCGATCTTCAAGGTCGAACTAAGGGCACTTGTACTTGGCATTTGTGAAGCTCTATGGCTAAAAAGTGGTATCGACCGAACTTCAAAGAATCAGATCGAAGAACCTATCACACTCTGTTGTGATAATAATTCACCTTATGCATGGCGAGAAGATCCATCCATCATGATAAAACCAAGCATGTGGACATTGTGAGACACTTCGAAGGAGAAGATTGATGCCAAGATTATTCAACGCCGGTATGTTCCTCAGCAGATCGAATCGTCGATATTCTTACCAAGGCTATTCCACCTCTTATGTTCAAAGAGATTAAGTAGCAAACTTGGTTGCATCAACATATACAAACCCATTTGAGGGGTGTGGAAATATTACTCGTGAGACGACTCATCTTGAGGCTTCAACAGGTGCTCAGCAGATTCTTTGAGCCCAGATTTCGTGCATAATATTTTGTACACCTTATTTAATTGTAAAATTAATTGTAAAAGACATATTAATTGTGAGTCATATAAACAATTAATATGTCAAACTCTAGTTTACTTTATGTCATAGACATAACTTTTACTTTTGCATGCTTGCCGCCCACATCTACATACTCAGTGGCCGCCAAGCTAGCTAGCTAGTCTCTCTATCTCAATTGTATCTATTTATACATCTTTTACTCAATGAATAAACTAAGTTGAAGTTTTTACTCTTGTGTTTATCACATTCTCAAACTCTCTTCAGGTTGTAACTACCCCTACTTGATGTAACAAACTCCAACAGCTTTATAGCATAAGTGTTCGACCAAATGCCTCATTGGCATTTGGCTCACTTGATACACAATCTAACTTGCATCCAGATGTACAGCTGCAACAAATGCTCTTGTAAAAAAAAATTAAAAAATAAAATAAAATACATATATATACTAATGATGGTCCGTTCTCAAAAATAAATAAACAATGATGATCAAAGTAGTACAACAAAGTATGTAACTATCTTTTTTTTTAAATTTTATATGGGAGCTAGATACTTATGATTCAGTATCCTTGATATATACATGAGATTCGTTGAGAAAATCACTTTTTTTTTTTACAAAGAATTTCTACATCACATGGTGTAAGTAGTGATTTTCGATGGCGGATAACAATTAGCGACACTCCAACCTATTGCCCGCTTCTCGTTGTCATATACCATCATTTTGTCCTGCATCGATATATCTACACAAAACCAACTCCCAATGTTAAAACTATAATTCAATTGGATTTTTTATTTTTTTTCTGTATCGTTCCAATTTTATCAGATGTCTTTCGGAACCAATATGGATTTTTTTCTGCCTAATTGAAAAATTACCTCCAACGATGTTATATTGCAGACCAATTTCTGTGCCATTTAGAATGCCCAAGCAAACACTTCCTTTTGACTGCACATCACACACAGTCTTAATATATTAGTAACAAATGGCCATTAAAATGCAAGAAAAAAGGCTAACAATTTGATGATCTTACAGAAACAATGAGATATCCTTCTGGGAATATGTCAAATTGAGTTTTAGATCTCCAACCATTTGGAAAACTCAATCCCAAAGGCTTGAAGTAACTTTTAACTTCAGACACACTTCTAAACGGTTTCTTTCCTTTCCAGCATATCGGAAGTGTATGATCATCACGCGATTCCACCAACGGTTTCCCGTGTATTCCTTTCTTAACCTGCACGCCATGTACAAAAAATGCAATCAATCATTACACGATAACATGTTCTTAGGCGTAAATCGAACATATATGATGAACATATCCTATACCAATGACAGTAAAGCCAGATATGCCTTATCATTCAGGTAACTGTAAGAACTCCCACTGTCGAAGACAACGAGAAGATTCTTAAGTCCCACGTTTTTTCCGCCAAAAGTAAGTTCCGCGGATCCTGCTGCATAGTGCTTCCTGACAAGAATCTTTGTTAAGGACATATTCTACTAAAACTCGGGACATTTGGCAAAAAGGAAAGATCCGCATTAATTACATGTCATCTCGGGACATTGGCGTCCAAGATATCTTGTTCGCATCATAAACATCATCCCCGAAGAAGAGAAATCCTCCACCTCTGCCGCTTAAACAATGGCCAACAACGTTTCTAATAAGCCCTCGATTATGGAGTTGCGACAATATGCTGGATTTTCCTTTCCCGAGACCAAGTACTCCGTCTACCGGATGATATGATGCACCAGGTATCTGATCATAGCCACATCTACAAGCAAAGAAGAAGCTTATTAACGATCCAACACTTTTTTGCTTCCTCCGGATTGTGATTTCTACACATTTTGTCCTTCTTTTGCACCTTTTAAAGTTTGGGATAAGCGCCCTAAAAGACACAATATGGAAGATATCAGGCAATTAACTATTAAAGTTATACTCACCCAAAAGAGAGGCGGAGACTTGAGCGAATTCCACGGTAATATTAAACTAAAAGAGATCGTTTAGTAGAACACCAAGAGATGAACCTCCATCAGCATACTCAACCTCGTAATCACATTGTTCGACGTTGTCACATTGGTAATCACCCGAATGCAGAGACGCACACAGGGGATCCTTACAAACAACAAGGTCCTTGGTAGGCCGATACAAAGGATGAGGTCCCTGCAAACATTACCAGTAATCCTAATTCACAAATACTACAGACAAAAGACTCGTTTCATTTAACGAACATTACACAGAAGTGTTTTAGAAAAAAAAACTGAAATTTGAAGCATGCCTTTGTGCAGTGAACACAAGGTGCGTCGCATTGAAGCCAAGTGAGATCACTACCGGTATCAGGATCAAGAAAGTAAGGCCTCGGCGGTTGTCCTATGTACACTTGGGTGAAGTAATACCTGTGGACAGGTAGATTATTATGGAACCAATTAGCCCAGTTAGCTAAGATCATCAATTCACCTGCAAATTCAAATAGGCTGCTAGTTTTTTCTCTGTTTTGAATTTGTTTGTACTAAATCTGATCCACGATTTCGAGCCCTCCATTTTAGGCACAAAGGTTACATCACAATTTACAAGGTTTAGAACGAGAAATTGCAACAAAATCCACAATACAATTGATAGAAACACATGTTACTAAAAAAAAATTGGTGGAAAAATCTCATTAAACCCAGTTTATTGATTCAAAGATACATACCCATCAGGATAAACATTTCCATAAAGTGGGAGTTGGATTGAAGAACGAACTGAATTGCCCTTTGAAGAAACAGTAGCTTCTGGTACACCCCTTTTCCACAGTTTTATATGTTCATGATCACTTGGAGCCCCTCCTGCTAATGAAATTACTACTAAAAACACAATCATAATTGCAGCAAATTTCATCTCTCCACCTCTCATACTTCCAACAAACAAGCTGTACACAGTACACAAAAACTAATTTTATTGTATTTAAATCCTTTTTTCAAAACCAACAGAAATTAAAGGGCAACAGAATAGCTATAATATCTTCAGTTTTATTTGTGTGGAAATTGCAAGAATTCAATATGAATAATGAAATTAGGGAATTGGACTCTCTGTTTATATAAAGGTTAAAGGTCCACAGTAATAGTGTATTTATTTACCTTGAAAGTCATTATATTCCCAATATGTGGGGGGGTTCTTTGCTTCAGAAAGAAAATTAGATCAGGTATCGCTTCCGTCCATGGTTGCCCATTACAACGATCTTTTGAATTTTTGGAGTCAGCAAATTTTACTTTTAATTAATTAATATTTGACCCAAACAATTTTATATTATCTTGTCCTATTTTGTTTGATGAAAATAATACAGGGTCGCTGAGATATTATTGTGGCGATATCACAGCAACTCCCACGTGGTGGACGATACAGTTTTTGCATGATTACACCGTGTTTTTTTTTTTTTTTTTTTTTTTTGGAAACGGGCTGAATCCGCTTATCTTGAACTCTTTAATTTGAACCTACTCCGAATTCGGCGATAAACTCACATTTCAAAAATCAAGAAGTGGAACGTCCACAGCTTACAGAAAAAAACACTAAGTAATTACATTGTTGAACCATTAATCTAAATTCCAAGCTAATCTGAGGTTTCTTACGTGAGTTTCCACAGTTGATAATAGAACAATAATCGGCGGAGGACTATCTGCTACACCATGAAAGATTTTATTTCGCCAAATCCAGATGCAAGAGCTCATCTCCCTGAATTGATAGGCCCATTATCTTACGTTTGGTTTTATACTTTTATTTTTTTTTCAAAAAAATCGGATCTTTATTTATATTCATCACCAAATATGATGTACATTACAAGTTCGTTATAAGCAAAAAAGAAAAACAAACAACTACGCCTATACAAGAATTATACTTTTGACATAAAGTGCTAGTAGCTAGTCAATGTAGACGAACTAGGCCAAGCTATTCGCAATTCTCTCACCTTCTGAATTGCTTGGTTTTATACATTTATTGATAGTTACACAGTTACACTTTCGGTTTTTTTTTTTTTTTGGGGCTTATATTGGCACCATAGTTTTATTGTTGGCAGGACAATTGCTTCTGGCATTTAAAAAATTATTTCGAGCGTCACGATTATTTTTGTGCAAAATAACGTCAGTGACACTGATATTATTTTTCGATACGAGCGTCACTGACACTATCGTTGGTTTCGATAACAGGTCAGTGACACTGACATGATAGTTATAATTGTATTATTGGTGAATAACGTCAGTGGATCGAAAGGAAATCATCGATGATACATCGACGTTCCTAATGTAATGCCGAAAGTAAAAATAAAAATATACGTAATGATGCAGGAGTAAATGGAAATAAAATATAAAAAAAAAAGTGTGATAATAGTAATAGTGCCAATATAAACTGTCTATATTTATTTATTTTCTAATTAATATCGATATATTTGGTCCCGTAACTATTTTTAGGCCGTAGAAACATAACTTTTGAAATTAAATCATGCCGCAAGTGTCATGTGTCACATTACTACTGCTTGAAAAATAATTAAAATGCGACGCTTTTTGTAACTTGTACTTTCTTATTGTTTCAAAACAAACTTCCACCTCTTTCATAATGACATTTTTAGTCCATGAACTATATGTTTCTGTTACACTTAACAGATTCAACGTTGACGCAATCTGTTTAGTGTCCTAAAAGTGTAACAAAGTATATACTCTAGGAACCAAAAATATCATTATGAAAGATAGAAATTTAAGAAATGAATAAAAGTAGTGGATACCAAAAGTGCAATGGGAGCTGGTATGGCCAGGGCAAAATAATTATTGCCAGGGCACCAACTCTTGCAATTTTTTTAATTGGACAAAATTACCCTTATAATCATCTTCTTAAAACCAACTTTTTTTTTTATCTATCTCAGCTCCTCCTGCAAAATCAGATCTTGCACATCCGCCGTCGTGCTTCTCCTTATCACACTACTTTCCAACTCAACGTATCCTCTCTACCTTCCCTATGCAAAATTTGTTTTTATTTTTAATTTACAGGATCTATTACTTGGAACTTGGAAGCTCCAACAACAATGGGGATCACACTTTGTTAAAACCTCCTACCATACATATTTGATATTTAGACATCTCTGTACTTCATCTTCACCATCAATAAGCTTCTTCCCTAATTAAAAAAAAGCTTGTAAATTCTGCTTTTTGCAGCGACCAATCCCCATTCCCGCTCCTATCTGCAATCAAATTCACCTGAACAGTCAATTTACGGTAAAGTATGTTTCCCGGTTGTTCACATCCCTTACCACTTACTGCACCCCTCAATCCTCAACCAAAACATAAATCAACGGTTTCAAATCTCCAGTCACCTCACCTTACCTGTCGAATATGTTTTTGTAAATAAACATAAAGCTTAAGGAGACTTAGCATGAAGGGGGAAAAAAATGGAAGAAACTTTTTGGGGGGGGGAGAAATGATTTTTTTCCATTTGAATTTCAAAACCAAGAATTAAAATGAGAGTTTGTTAGTTTTTTCTCTCATTTTGAATTTGAGAAATTTAGTTGCAGCAGGAGAGTAAGAATGGGCCGGGGAGGAGAGAGTGAACAAGAGATATGAAAGAAATGGCAATAACTTCACGAACCCAGAAATTTGCAGAGGAAGTTGAATGAGGAAAAAGGGTAGAAAGCGGTGTGGATCCCCTACGGTAACCTTCATCCGGTACAGCATCAGGCGCAGCATTTCAGCCGCATGTTACTTTCCCCTTTTTTTTTTTTTTTTTTTTTGGCGCTAGTTGTTAGATTGCTGACCCAATTTTTTTCCTCTTATTTTTTCTTTTATTTTTATTATGTATGAAAACCTATAAAAAATACAAATACGGATATATCATGTGACACGACGATACACCTTAATTTCAAATTTTAAAGAAACAACACATCAACAATAAATACGGATATATCATGTGACACGATGACACACCTTAATTTTAAATTTTAAAGAAACAACACATCAACAACAGGGCCGGACGTAAGCCTCCGGATGAGGAGGCGATACAATAAAGCTTTTTTTTATACTCCGACAAATACATTTTGTTTTAATAATAAATATAATAGGGAAAATAATAAATATAATACATTTTTTTTATTTTTTTCATTAAAACATTATACACGAAGGATACCACATTAATACGGCGAAACACTTATTTTCGAATTTTAAAAACTCGACACGGTAAATAGTGATGCAATTATATTTTGTAAATGACGATAAGTTAAATAAGACATCCTTTTCTCAAAAAAAAAAAGAAAAAAAAAAGACATCTGTATATGAAGATATTATTTAGTATTATTTAAGTTAATTGACACTTGTCAAATACGTGTCGTGTTAGAAAAGTGTGCCGGACACTACGCACGACACTCAAATTGAATGTTGTTGCTTCCTAAATCAAAACTGAACTATGTCTTTCATCAACCTCTATAAAGAGAAATCACACTCGAAACCCAATTCTTTCATTTTTTAAGTAAAATTTTGCCCGATCCTAGAAAATAAATAAATACATAAATAATATAATAATAATAATAAGCGCTGATGTTTTTGAATTAACAATACTTATCACTTAATCTAAATATATTAAATAATATTTACATCGAAATATGTTTGATAATTACTTTATATAACCCCGTGATATTAAGTGTGTCTAAATTTTCTTAACAAAATTTTAATTATGCGATTATGACAATATATGTATATGTTTTATTTACTGAAAACCTTATATATATATATATATATATATATATATATATATATATATTAATATTTTCTGAATTTCATGCATACCATATAGCATTAATCTATGTTATATATGCTTTTAATATGGGGAGTTGGTATTGCCAAAGCAAAAATATTAGTCTCAGGGCAAAATAACAAAAATACCCCTAAAATTTTCATACAGGTGCATGTAATGACTTTAAAATGACAAAAATAGCCTTAAAATTTTCATCTTATTGTTGTGGCAATAATTTTTTAGCCTGTATATCGCAACAACCTTTAATATATGTTGTTGATTAGGGGCGGATCTACAATATGGGGTGGGCCGTGGGGGTAGTCGTCATCCTTTGGGTCGGAAAAATACACAAGTATGTATAAGATGTATTTTATTTGCCTTCCATATAATATATTTTCGCCCCTATATTCGTGTTGTCAAATAATATGATCGAATATTTTTACATTTTTGTACTAATCATTATCAAAGTGTTACATTTTAAGAAGTTTTATTATGGTAAAAACAATATAAAAACAAACAGTGAAACGAACTATATTGTTATATTACATATTATTATAGTCAGATCAAAATTAAAAAGTGATATAAGTGGTAACTCTTAGGTATAATTTTGGGACGATTTTCCCTATTATATTTATTATTAAATCTGTTATTCCCCGTGCGCAATTAAAATAAATAAACGAAAATTAAATCAACAATTTTATTTAATAAATTTAAATGACTATATTACAATAGTAATTGAAATAAAATACAATGCAATACAAAACCGAGACAGTCGAACTCATTCTTAAGACAATTTTGGCCCCAGATGTACTTCGGTTGTTACTAATTGTCTAAAGGATAACTCGGTTATAATTGCTCAAGTAGAGTACTTCAGACTTGAACCACAACGAACTCGACAATGCTCGTAATCTCTTCGACTCGAATGCACAGGAAAAGAATTTTATGCATTGATTGTATGCTTGTATACTATCTTGTGTTGTTGCTAGTGTATTTTTAATTGTATATTTTCCAACTTGTGGAGGTTGTTTATATAGAGACTAAGAAAGCAATGGAAAAGTCTTTGCATTGAATAATCATTAATGCATTTACTCTCCACTTTGATGTCAATATTAATGATGACATTTAATTTATTCAAACCATCAGTTTAAGAAATCGAAGCTTTCAAAGATTTAGTGAATTATATCACTCGGCCGAATTTCACTTTTTACTCGACCGCCCGGCACTTTGCCGAATTTCGCTTTTACTCACCGCCAAAGACTTAGCCGAATTTCGCGATTTTACTCGGCCCACAAAGGCTTAGCCGACTGCTTCACTCACTACCGGCACTTGGCCGAATTTTAGCTTCACTCAGCCGTTGGCACTTGGCCGAATTTTAGCTTCACTCAGCCGAATTTCTGGAGTCCAAAAATTAATACTTGCCCAGCCCAAGGCCCTCAGGCCCACAAAGGCTCAATTCCCCAAGCCCAAGCCCAAGGTCAACGGGCACGGGCGGGCGGCGGCGGCGCATCGTCTGAACTATCATCATATAAATACTTGACATTGGAACACTCATGTCTCAATGTGGGATAAAGTTTTACACTACTTTACTTCTCATATCTCACAACAACTTAAAGCGTTAATATCTCATTCACCCGTACTCCGAATTGAATGATTTAAAACTCCTATTGTCAACTACGTAACACGTAGTTTCCAATGATTTAACAAAGTCTCGATAACTTTAATAAAAGTCTATCGAACTCGCTTTTTTTAAAATAGTTGTCGTATATGATTAAAAATCGATAAAATCGATAAAATCATTTTTCCTCTATTTTCTCCAACAATCCCCCACATGAATGGATATTAATGCATATGTCGACTCAAGAAGATTTCGACGTAAAAATATTGCATCGGAGAGGTAGCACGGCTTTGAACCCGCCTTAGTGAAGTACTATCGGACTACTCGCCATTCGGTGATCTTACGTCTTGAACTGTTTCAATTTTTAGTGTAGAACTGCACAATAATACTCACACAATATTTTTCTTAACACCGCACTTGGTTCTCATGATGGATTCGTTTTGGCCCCGAATCACACCTGGTTTCAGAATGTGCGTTAGAGAATTCTAGCTCTCGAATTCTCATAAGCGCCCCACTTCGCACTTACATAGGTGACCTCCTATCAAGAGTATTCTCGCCATACTCCACTCGAATTTAATCAAACTATAGGAATCATTAAAAGTTTTCACTTAACCTCAACACTTTAGCAGACAACACTTTTATTCACGTAATGGGAAAGTGTTCATCGATCGCTTCATAACTTAGTTGTCCCTTTGAACCAAGATCTTGGGATCTCCAAGTCAACATGGTAGGGTTACCATTACAAAGCTTATCTTTCAATAGGCTTAAGTCCCATTCTCGAGTGTCAAACCGACAATCGATCTCTAGTAAACATTTTTGAAAGCAGATTCGCAAGATTTTCCTTCGATCCAATATAATCGATGGAAATCATACCACTAGAGATCAATTATTTAACGGTATCATGTCGTTGATGTATATGTCTAGACTTACCATTATACAAACTATTTTGTGCTCGGTGTAAAGCCGATTGGCTCTCCTTTGTGGAAGCAATCGGTTTAGTCCAAAGAAGAAATCTCCTCTCAGAAATTTAGAAGCCACTTAGCTTCTTCACCACTTTGTCAAGTGCAATGCACGTTTGCTTTGTGGACTTCCATAACACCGCAACATCACCAATCATGTGAATTGTAATTCTTTAGAATCGTAAATCCACTTGTCATCACAAGATCTTTCTAATCCTGCATTCATTGAATATTTCAAGTACTGTGTATTGTAATATCGCTTCCAATGATCCTCACTAGATTACTTGTAAACCTGCATAGTTTATTCACAACATGTACATTAGATAATATGTGAATATTTTAATCGAGACATGTGCTCACCTTGGTTTTGACTAAGTGGATACTTAAGTCAATGTGTGCTTAGGACTTTCATTAAACATATTGAATTCCTCAGGACAAATTCAATATAATGAGACTGTGATAACACTAGTCCCTCAGATATTCTAGAATTTTTTATTTTATTTTATTTTAATTCCTTAATTACATCTATAAGTCCCATATCATGAGTACTCCTCATTATTAGCATATATTCTTCTAATTCACTATTTAAGACAACAATCTTAATATCCATTTTCAAGCTTACATACCACAACATCTCGGTGTAAGTACTCATATCGATTTAAAGTCGAGTTTCTAGTGAATTTGTATGAAGAAATCAATACCCTCTTTTGGTGATAACCTCGCTACCATCCTGGTTTTACATTGTTTAGTTTTAGGTATTCCCACCTTTGCTAAACACCCCACATTTCCAAGTATTCGTAGATAAGCTCTCACTTTCCTCAACTCATATGGGATCTTTATCCATCCTGCTCGATGTAAACCTATAAAGAATGAAATCGGTGGAAACTATCGCTTCCCCACAAGTTCGAGATTAACTCAACTATTCACCATGCTTTAACCAACTCTTTAAGAGTTCGGTTGAAATTCAACATTTCTCAGATAACATCTGAAAACAATCAACACCGGCTGTAAATCTAGCAAAAATAGCATTTTTCTGAAAATCACAGACTTTGTTTAAAGACATCACCTTTCTTTGAAACCAATGGCTTTTGTTAAAAACAATGACTTTTATTAAAATCATGAACAAAAGAAAGAGTGTGGCCAACACTATTTCCACTACGATTCTGCTAGGTTTATTCGCTTAGTTGTTTTTCCAACTTCATTCTTTTAGGTGTATAACTCCTTTGTTGTATTATCTTTGCTATTTTAGCAAAATTAGACACTACTTTATTTTATACAATGATCGATAAATAATCTTTACCGACTCTCAATTAGCATAAATATTTAAATCACACAACTCGTATAATTTAACTTTTACATGTCTAAGTTTCTTTCCACAGAAGGAAACCGTGCCTAAGTCATATTTGCTTTGACACATCTATGGCATGTTTAACACTACATACAATAAATCATTCGACATAATGATTTATATTCATCCATTTTTGGATTAGGAAATAAATAATTTTCACTCCTAATCGTTATGCCATAGGCTTGTGACACCACATTGTATCACCAACCATTTCAAATTTTAGTCATATTTCAACTTATGTATAAAAAGACTATTTATTGATTCAACAACTTGTACCACCACTGGTACGCATTTCAAATCAAAACACCTCGGTGTTTCATTTCATTTTTATTCAACGAATAAAAGTTCTACGAGTCGTCACCAAAATGAGAATTTTATCATGAAGATAATTTCTTCAACTTACACGGCACGTCAAAATAATGTTTTCACTAACATTTTGGCATATTTTCCTTATGATTAATCTGCCAATTAAATAATTTTTATGTACATTCGTCATACGAAATTATTTCTCGTTTGCAACGTATTAATCATATATGCCTCAACTGGCAACAATGGTTCAAAACATAACAAGAAAATTATTTGAACCAATACACATTAAGAATATTTATTATTCCATACATTAAAATAGAAATTACATTTTCTACTTTATGTAACAACACGGAGATCCATCATCCATAGACCTTCATCTATTGTTCCTTCAGCAATTACCTCGTCTTCATCTATTAGTCTCAATTTGTATGTATCAAATACCAACATGCACTAGGTAGGTAAGTGGATTGCGAAACCACATTCATCAAGAAGTCCGCACATGCAGACATCTCGAAGAATCAATGCTCTCTAAACGTCAAATTCAATCGAACATGACCGCATCCAATGATATCGGAAGTAGTTGAATTTGACATTACTATTTTCTCATCCTTGAGATGTTGGTAACTAAAAAACGATGATCTGTTCGCACACATATGTCGGGTAGCCCCAAAGTGTCTACAACCCAAGCATATTCCTCTTCCTCGAGAGGTCTCGTCCAGCTCAATTTTGACATGTTTTAAAATCACTTCACTTCCCGCAACACAGGAGCTTTTTCCTCGAATTGGCGCACTAATAGAGTCATCCGATTATAAATTCCATTTCTGTTCACAAACAGTAAGATAAACAATTTTAAGGCTCGTTTTTAAACGACCATTTTCTCAAAAGGATAATTTAAATTAAAAAAAAATTGATATTTACCACATTTTATATCAACTCGACATCAAACCAAGTAAAGTTTGTTTTCAACTCGTCAAAAACAAACTCAAACTTGTTTCAGCTTGATAAACAGACTGGGGCCTGTTTTCAACTCGTAAAACATACTTTAGATTGTTTTTTAAATTCGTAAAACAACTTGAAGATTGTTTTGACTCGTCAAAACAAGCTCGAGTTTATTTCAACTCGATTCTCCAACCGTTTATCAAATCGTAACAATATCAACAAGTTTGAACTTGTTATTCCAAATATCAGCTCATTAAATTTGTTTATTTCAATTCATTCATTCAACTTATAATCAAAACACCAAAGCGGATGGTAGTTTTTACGTAAAACCTAAAAAGGAGATGGACCGATTTTACCAGAAATCGATACCAAAAAGGAAGTGGACCGATTTTACCAGAAATCGATACCAAAAAGGAAGTGGTAGTTTTTTAAAACGAGCTGGACTAGAATCGAAATAAACTAGCTGTGCTTGCATTTTAATTTTTTTTTCCTCCAAACGAGTTGAACTTGTTCAACATAAAATTCAACTCGAATCAACCTCGTACAAATAAAATTGAAGAAATTTTCGTCAAATATTTTGATTACTCACGGGTTCGAATCAGAACAACAGTTCTTAAAAATTGTCTTAAGCTGTTATTCCCCGTGCGCAATTAAAATAAATAAACGAAAATTAAATCAACAATTTTATTTAATAAATTTAAATGACTATATTACAATAGTAATTGAAATAAAATACAATGCAATACAAAACCGAGACGAAGTCGAAACTCGTCCTTAAGACAATTTTGGCCCGGTATGTACCCGGTTGTTACCAATTGTCTCCCAGGATAACTCGGTTATACTGCTCAAGTAGAGTACTTTCAGACTTGAACCACAACGAACTCTGACAATGCTCAGAATCTCTTCGACTCGAATGCACAGGAAAAGAATTTTATGCATTGGATTGTATGCTTGTATACTATCTTGTGTTGTTGCTAGTGTATTTTTAATTGTATATTTTCCAACTTGTGGAGGTTGTTTATATAGAGACTAAGAAAGCAATGAAAAGTCTTTGCATTGAATAATCATTAATGCATTTACTCCCACTACTCCCACTTTGATGTCAATATTAATGATGACAGTTTCGAATTTATTCAACTATCGATTTCTAAGAAATCGAACGATTCAAAGATTTAGTGAATTATATCACTCGGTTGAATTTCACTTTACTCACCGCCGCACTTTGCCGAATTTCGATTTTACTCACCGCCAAAGACTTAGCCGAATTTCGGTTTTACTCGGCCACAAGACTTTAGTCGACGCTTCACTTAGCCGTTGGCACTTGGCCGAATTTTAGCTTCACTCAGCCGTTGGCACTTGTCGTTTTGATGCACAGCCGGGCGAGCTGTGCATCGTGTACCGGCGGGGATCGGGGTCCGTACCGTAGGGGATCCACACCCGGGTAGAAAGATATTGAAAAGGGTATTTCTGTCTAAATAATACAACTGCTGAGTTGTTGCCCTGGCCATACCAGCTCCCAAGTGCAATACCTCGGCCTAAAAGGAAAATACGTCGAATTTTTTTTAGGGGTCTATCGGCACATTGGTGTTCAACAAGGAACACCAGTGACACCGACGTTTTTATCACTCGCAAAATTAATCAAAAAATGGATGCTAATAGTAAAAAGAGGTGTGATAATAGAACCCGCATATTTTTAATTCTTTTCTATAGTAATGTACGAGCCCAACTTTGACTCCTTAAAGAATAGATTAAAGGGTGTTTGTTAACTGTATTAAATACTTATTTTGAACAATTTAAGAGGTAAAATTTTTAAGTGGGGTTTAATAATAATAATACATGTAAATGGGAAGTCGAGAACGATATGATCCTTTGAGTTTCGAGAGTTCTTTGATCTTCCGAGCACATATCAATTTCGAGGACGGAAGATGGAATGTAATGATTTTTCCTCAAAGTTGTCATTTGAGGGATATTGGAATTTATTTCCTTTTTTCTTGCATTTTCAATTGAATAAAAAAGATTGATTGAGGGGTTAAAAGGTTTTTGACGGATGACAAAGGAAAAAAAAAAGAAAAAAAAAGGAGGCTTTTAACGAAATTTATCCTAATTAAACCCATTTGTCGTTATCAGTAATCCAAAGAAAACCCCCACCCATTGAATTTCATATCGGAGTAGAGAAGCTTGATCATTGCACAGTGGAGATCATTTGGTGAAAGTTTCGTAGCGACCAGAAAGTTATGGTTTTTTTGTCAAATTCGGGAATCTTGAGTTTTGGTGATGAATTGGTATCTTATACTTTTACAGTCGTAGTTTTGTGCAGTTAGATGTCTTCAATCAGAGCCGTCCCTGTGGGGCCTATCAGCGCTGGCACGAACCCCAAATGTGTAGTAAATCCAGGGTCCTTTAAAATGATCCAAGAAGTCTTATTATGTTGCGTATATTTCTTTGTATGCTTATATTTAGTTGGGTCATATTCCGATAGTCCACTCTAGTTTCAGCATTTCTTTTAACCCAATCATTGTTTTAAATTCTTAGCTGTATAGTGTATACTACTTCATAAATAAAAGTAGATAATGAAATCAAGATCTTTAATTTCTACTTAAAAAAAATATTTTTTTAACTCTAGTCCAAAAATAAAAGAAAACACTTGCTGTCTCTGTGTCCCTTCTTTTCAATATGTGAGGCAAAATCAATGTCTTCAAACAAGATTCCTCATAGTTCCTGCTTTCCAATATATATATTTCCATATATATATTTCATTTGTTGACATTATCATCACTTTTTTACACTAATTAATTGATCTTCATAAAATAATTTTCACACTAATTAATTGGTCTTCATAAAATAATTTTCCATCTATGTTTCTTTCGTCGATCTGTTAATGGTTCAGTATGACCATTTTGCAGGTATGATATTATTATTTTTTTGTTTAATTCCAGCGTTACCAATTATTTTTATGGAGTGTTTGCTTAATTGAATGACATAATATCAGAATACTAATCCATTTTAACATGTGGTACTTTTAATTAGTGGTTTTGCTCCTAAAAATTTTAGCAGACAAGTGATACATTCTTTAACAATAATAATGTAAACAAAATTTATCCTATAATGTTTAGAGTATTTCTAGGTGGTTTAACATATTGATTTGATTTTAGTTTTGAAATAAAAAATAGTACCAAACAAAACATTTGGCTAAGGCCGGTTTTCACAGGGACGGCCCTGTCTTCAATTGTTGCTATTTTGAGTTTAGATTGCTCTCTTCATAGGATTTGGCTAAGTGGTAGGAATTCTTGAAGTTGTTTGAAGTAGCAAGAACTTAGACGCGAATTCTGAAGTAAAAGGGTGTTTTATTGAATCATAAGTTGTTGTTTTGTAGTTTAGTTGCTATGGTTTGTGTTGAATTTTTTTTTGCAGATTAATGTGTTGTGGTTAAAGTGTTGAAGTACTAGAAATTTGGGTGGATTTGGTTGTAGATTTGTATAGGCGTTGCAGTGAACTTTTGCAGAAATCGACATCAGGCGTGCACCTGATATGGTGAAGCGTGCGCCTGTGATGTCAGTTCAGAATGTGTTATGGTTCTGGTCAACCAAGCATGCACCTACGGGACGTCCGCTTGAGAGACTAAGATTTTGGACGCATGAATCTGCTAGTCCAAGCATGCGCTTTAGGTGTCAAGTGTGCGTCTGATCACTCAAAGCGTGCACTTCAGCCCAAGGAAAATTGCAGTTCGTGTTTTGGTGATTTAGGCGTGCATCTGAGAGGGCAAAGCGTGCACTTGGTCTCATTTTCAAGAATGCTGTTTGTTTTCTACTTGTTAAGTGTGCAATTGTGCAATCTTGGTTGTTATGTGGCAATGTGGAGTGTTTGGTTTTTGGTGTCTTCGGCACAACACCATGTTGTGATCCTCTACAAGAAGAGACACGGGAACACTAAATGACGTTCATTTTGACTTTGAGTGATGTTGTGCTTAGAATTCAAACAAAATTAAAATGAAGATAATTTCATTAATAAAAAATTGACTTAGCCATTACGATGATTATCGGAAACTATTAATAGCCCAACGGCTGTAAACAATAAAATACATGTTACGGTTGGCTAAGATAGCTAACGACAACATAATTACAAACAGATAGACGAAGAATTCAACTGAGATGCGGAAGCAAATCAGATCTAATGAAATCCAACTGATTATCATAGCTGAGTACAGAACCAATCAACTGAGAACCATATGAATAACAATCAAAGCTGAATTCTAACACTCCTCTTCAAGATGAAGAAGGAATATCATACATTCTCAGATTGACAGAGATATCCTTTAAAGATGTTCCAGAAAGACCATTGGTGAGGACATCGGCAACTTGGTTGTGGGTGGAGACAAACGGAGTGCAAATCAATCCACTCTCAATCTTCTCTTTGATGAAGTGCCTGACAACCTGCTTGTAAAAGAGACTTCTTTGCTGTTGAATCAACAAAGGATTGGATTACGTTCTTGTTAAATTCGGCCCGTACCTCCACGGAGTCTCCTAAATGCAAATACATTTGTAGGGAGATTTTTAACGGTATTTGGATTTGGCGTAACAAGCGGATCTTTGGAGAAGAGACTTATTACCCCCGCCACACGTCTTCATAGGCCAAATGGTGGAAAGAGCCCGAAATATTAGACTAGCTTGGGGACTAGAGGAACAATAGTTAGTATTCTTGCTTTGTTGGTTTGGACTCTTTGTAAATGTTTTACATTTCGGTTTATTGAATAATGAAGGTCGTTTAAAAAAAAAATGTGCCTGACAACCTCAATGTGCTTTGTCCTATCATGTTGAACTGGATTGTGAGCAATGTTGATAGGAGATTTATTGCCAAAGTACAATTTATAGGAGAATACCACTAATCTTAAGGTAATTCAAAATAATCTTTACCCATATGAGCTCGCAGACACCTAGAGCCATGGATCTGAACTCAGCTTTAGCACTGGATCTAGCCGCCACACTGTATTTTTTTCTTCTCCAGATGGCCATATTACCTCCAAGTAAGGCACAATACCTAGAAACGGATCTTCAGTCTTCAATAGCCCCAACATAATTTTCATTTGTGTAGGCTCTAACTAGAACACTTCCTCCCCGTCCTTTTCTATGGGATCCTTTAAAGAAATATAGAATCTTGGGAGTAGCTGCAAAATGATTCTTTTTTGGATTCTGCATGAACCTACTCACCATATTAACAACAAATGATATGTCAGGTATGGTGTGAGTGAGGTATATTAGCTTTTTAACTAATCTTCTGTAGGAGGTCTTGTCAACTGGTTCATCTTCTGGAGCATTTGAAATCCCATGATTAGAATCAATAGAACTAACACCGTTTGCACCATAATTTCCATGTTTCCTCTAAAAGATTCAGTACTATTTCTGTCAAGAGATAAAGATCCCTTCTTTTGAGTGTGCCACCTCAATTTCAAGGAAATACTTTAGTCTCCCAAGGGATTTAATGTCAAATTCTTGAAACATACAAGTTTGTAACCTCTGAATTTCCTAAGTATCATTTCATATAACAATGATATTATCCACATAGACCAGAAGAATATAAAAACTATTGTTAGATGATTGTTTGATAAACAATGTGTGATTCCCTTGACTTTGACAATATTCCAAAATCTTCATAGTGTTAGTAAACTTCTCAAACCAGCCTCTGGGAGAATGTTTAAGACCATACATAGCCTTTTGCAGTTTGCAAATCTCCTATTTTCTGCTAAAAACCTGAAAAGGGTTGCATATAAATGTCTTCTTTCAAATATCTTTGAAAGAAGATCCCAGTAAAAAATGGCTGCAAGGGACATCAGGGTCCTAACAGTATTCATTTTGGCCACATGAGCAAAGGTATTAAAACAGTCAATGCCTTGGGTCTGATTGAACCCTTTGGAAACCAATATGGCCTTGCATCTCTCAATGGTCCCATCGGATTTGTACTTCATGGTGTACACCCATCTTCACCCATCATGTTTGATCCTCTTTAGTGCTTGAACAAGACCCAGGTCTTGTTTTTCTCAAGAGCAGACATTTCCTCCTTCACATCTGTAATCCATGTCTGATCTTGAATGGCATCATGTAGGCTGTTGTGAACCAAGATTTTGATAAAATATGAGATTTTTTTATGGGGTGTTTGGTGCACTCCCTTGGTTGCTTCCTTTTGGCAATAGGAAGTTCTTCCTTGGGCTTGGTACAAGCTTTGGATCTCTTCCTTGAAGCAATAGGCATCTATGCACTGAATTTCCCTCCTAGTAAATTCAGCTGAGGAACTTCAGGTATGAAACTTTCTTCTGGTGAAGTCAGCTGTGATGTTTCAACTGAGACCTCATCTACTTATTGAGACATCTGTGAATCTGTGACTATATGTTTGGCTTCAATAGAAGGCAGCTGAGGAATTTCATATGTGATCTTATCTTTTGAGGTGTCCAGCTGTGAGGGAATTTCCTTTAGACATGAATCTGTCAAATCTAGATGCTCCCTCTGAGTTTGAATATGTTCTATGTCTTTAGTTGGAACATCTTTATTTTGTTGATACTTCTCTGATCTAGACATGGAGATCTCCCTTTGAGTCTGGACATGAGCAGCTCTATAGTAGGATTCAGCTTCATTAAAAGTTATATCCCTAGAGACAAAGAAACATTTAGAAGGGGGATGATAACACATATACCCCTTCTGAGTATTGGAATAGATAATAAAGATGCTTTTAACAGCAACAACTCTGGGATCCAATTTCCCCTATCAAGAGAATGTATATAAGCATAGACAACACAACCAAATATTTTCAAATCCAATTTTTCACTTGGAAAACTTGGATACAGATTGGATAAAAGCTATATAGAGGCCTGATTCCCAGATATTTAAAAGGCTTCATGTTAAATAGATGAGTTGCATTCAGAACTGCACCCCCAATAGAACTTAAGGACCTTAATATGGAAAATAATATCCCTAGTCACTTCCATCAAATGTTTATTCTTGCGTTCAACTACTCCATTTTGTTGTGGAGTGTGAATACAAGAAGACTCATGAATCATCTCTTCCTTCTAGAGAAAAGGGCTGAGAAGTTGATTGAAGTAGTCCCTAGCATTATCAGTCCTTAGCCTTTTAATCCTTGTATTAAACAGAGTTTTCACCATGTTGAAGAATTGTTGGAAAACATTAGCACCTTCAGATTTATTTTTAAGGAAATAAATCCAAGCTGTCCTAGTACAATCATCATAAAAAATACATATCACTTAGCTTCGGTGATACTTGATACCCTAGATGGACCCCAAATATCACTGTGAATAAGATCAAAAGGGGTTTTTACATATTTCACCGATGTTTGTAAAGGGTTTTCTATTCATGCTTAGCTAACTCAAATTTAGGGCAAAACGGAGATTCAGTTTTTATTCCTTTAAAAATACCATGGTAATTTTTTTTTGAATACTTCTAAATGCAAGATGTCCTAACATTCTATGATACAACCAAATCTAGGAGATCGAGAATAAGATAATTAATGACAGGTATTATTCTCATGTCCATCAAAAAAATAGAGCCCATTCTTTACTCTAGCAGCTCCAATCTTCTTCCCCATTTCTTTCTCATGTATCAAACATGAGTCAGTAGAGAAAATAACATTGCAGTTTGAATCAGTAGCAATTTCTGAATGGAAATAACGTTAGAAGTAATTTTGAGAACATGTATAACATTCTTTAGAGTAATCTCAGGTGTCAAAACAATATTCCATATACCTAAAACAGTGATCAAAGATCCATCAACCACATTAATTTTCTTAATACTAGGACTTGGAACATATGTATCAAACCTAGACATATCAAATTTCATGTGATCAGTAGCACCTGAATCAATCACCCATTTTGTATTATGTTTTTGGTGATTAAAGGAAGTACTTGTGAAGGCCATAGATCAATTGGGTTGTTCAAGGCTAGCCAGGAACCTTTTAAGCCTTTCAATTTTAGATGTTCCCAATCCAGTTTCCTAAGAGTTAGGACTCTCATTCTCCTTGTTGCCAAGATGGAGAGCGGAAATCTCAATTTTTTTAGTTCATGGCTTCCCATGAAGCTTCCAGCACTTATCTTTGGTGAACCCGTTACTTTTTGTTGGACTTATTTTTAAGTTTTAATGATGAGTGGCAGACTAGCTGTTATATATCAAAGGCAAAAAGATGTCTAGATCAAATGTATAGGTTTATTAGGGTTTGATCTTTGTATAGGTTTGATCAAACAAGCAATGTAATTAGGTCAGCTGACTTTATCAGTAGACATGTCTAGGTCAGTAGGTTACTAAGTCAATAGACTAGTTAGGAACCTGCTGAAGACTGAAGGCCGAGGGTTCAAACTCAGTTATTGAAGGCTAAGGGATCAATCTTAGTATTTAAAGTCAAGGATATGGAATCAGAATTTAGGGAAGCCTGTGATGGCCTAAACTGATTACATATACCTTGTGTACATGGTCTAAGCTCCATAAGTTAAGTGGTGATTGGAACTTGGTTATGTTCAAAATGGTGTACTCTAACTTTACAATCAAAAGTTAGATAAAAGACAGCCAACTGAAGTGTTTTATAAACACATCAAACTTGATCATCCGATCGACATGTATTTCGAAGAACTAACATACATGTGTATCTCATTTGAATGTAAATCTCGATTTAATCAAAGGTTACATTGGAATATTACAAGGATAAGGATGGATTACAAGCCTTGATATTATCAACAAATCAATGGTCAAGATTAAAGGGACGTTGGAAAGATTCAGAGGATTAACCAATGGACACAAGTCAAAGGGTGGACAGACTGAAAACTGTCAAAAAGTAAACTGATAGTGTCAGTACTATGTATAGGGACAGAAAGCAAGTCAAGATGGAGACAAATCTGAAACGGCTATGTTTGAATTTCAAACATAAATCACAGGATTCTCACCTATAAATAGAAGACTCCTGATTCAGATACAAGTAGAGGTGGCCAAACCGAAACCGGAACCGGCGGTTCGAACCGGAACCGGCGGTTTTTGAACCGGCGGTTCGAAAACCGCCGGTTTTTTTAACCGCCGGTTTGCCGCCGGTTTGTGTTATTAGTAACGGAACGGAACGAACGGAACCGCGGTTCAAACCGGATGACCGGAACGGGTAAAACCGCCGAACGGAACCGCGGTTTAACCGCCCAATTTTTTTTTTTTTTTTTTTTTTTTTTTCTGGATGCATGTAAATAAAAACAATTTATAAACCATAAAAAAATTATACAAATAAACCATAAAAACTATAAATAAAAAAAAAAAACCTAAAAAATTATAAACCTAAAAAATACTATAAAATTATATACTAACCTAAAAAAAACCATATACAAACCTAAAAAATTATATGAAAGTGAAACTATGTAATACAAACACATAAGAGTACTATAAAATACTACAATAACAAACTATAAAAAAAACTATAACAAACTATAAAAAAAAACTATAAGAAACTATAAAACAACATTTATAATCAAAGTATACTTAAAACCTACTTAAATAACTATAAAAATCATTACAACAAACTATAAAAGACTAAAAACATAAACAATTAGAACTACATTCGCTTTGATTTTTTATATGTGTTGTGCCTCCAAACACGATTACACATAAAAATACGTAGGCAAATTAGAATTACTAGCATAAGCGTTGAAAAGATAACACAATTTACATATAAGAAAAACAACATAATTTTTTAAAATAACATTATTTACATATAAATAAAATAACACAATATTAATATTATTTTTAAAACCGAATAGAAATTTATTTAAAATAATATATATATATTACATTCGCTTTAATAATTATAATTAAAATAATAATAATTTGTTATTGTAGTGAAAATAATAAGTGTTATATAAAAATGAAAAAAAAAAATGAAATTTTAAAACCGTAGCGGAACCGTGATCTCGAACCGTGATCTGAACCGGGAGCAAACCGGGGGCAAACCGGAACCGGCCCAAACCGGCAACCGGCGGTTTTGAACAGTAAACCGCCGGTTTTTCAAACCGGCGGTTCGTCAAACCGACGGTTCGTCAAACCGCCGGTTAGAAAAACCGGCGGTTACACCATTTGGCCACCTCTAGATACAAGTGATGAAAAACAAATAATCAACTCAAGCTATCAAGTTTCTTATCAAGAAAAACACCCTGCTGACTTCACTGAGCATAAAGCTATTGATCTAGAAAACTCTTCAAGTGTAACCTGCTATCAAGTTACATCAAGTTTACACATTTGAAGACATCAAGCTGCTGATCATTTCATCCTGATCAAGCTGCTGACTGTTGAATCATTTACTTGATTCAAACTTTCTTTTACAAGAAACCTGCTGAAGACAGAGAAGCACTTAGGTGTCAAGAACTGTTGTTTGTGGTGGAGTTGGTGAAGAGGCAATCCTACCCTTCAAGGACCAGTGGAATACTTTGAAGTAGCAATCCTACATGTTTCAAATATTCAGTTTGTGAAGCCATAGTTATTGGTGAAGGACAGACAGCTTAGGGATTTTTTAACTGCCACCTCAAAGATCTCTAGTGAATTTCCTCCAACATCACAAGAGAAGAGTGGACTGACAGGATTACACCACCTGGAACCACTATAAAAATTGCCTACTTACTTTCGGCATTTACTTTTTGCATTTAGTATACTGATCACATCAACTTACTGAAACTAGCAACTGAATCACACACTTACACTACTGAGTATCTAATAACTGGTATCATATTTAAAACAACAAGTAATAAGGCTTAATTTGAATATATTCATTGCAACAAATTCAAGATTACTATCAGCGAGATCATTGAGCGAGCGATCAAGCAAACTATCGACCTTCTTTGAGTTTGTTAACTCCAAAAGTTTTAAGTGTTAAGTTTATTCACCCTCCCTCTAAACTTAACCAAATCCTTTTCAAGGGACCAACAATTGGTATCAAATGAGTGCTTCTGTTATGAAGTAATCCTACTTGTTGTGCTTGTGAAAATACTTTGAAAACTTTTTCAAGTTTATGATTTTCAAAGCTTTGCATCATGGATAACAACCAGTATGCTAGAACTATGTTGATGTGTTCCTTAGATCGTTTTGATGAGTATAAACATCGTATGCAGGCTTTTCTAGCTGCAACACATGATGAGATGATGGATGTACTGACTGATGGACCACTGAAAATCACAAAAGCCATAACTGTGGATGGTCAAACTCAGTATGTTCCAAAACCAAAAAGAGAGTGGAATGCTAACACATTTAAGTTTCAATGGCTGATGAGTTTTATTTTTGGGCAATGGGTGTTTGAATGTCAAGAATGTATGGGATATGTTTGGCTTGCAGTTGCAGCCAGTAAATATGTTTTGTAATCCTTCGAGTTCGACGGTTGTAGGGCTGAAGCTAAGAACTTCTTCCATCAAGTGTTATATATTGTTGTTATTGTATCGGCCATTTGTTTCAATGTTTGAGAATTTATCGTCTTTGATCTCCATCCAATAGATTCCATGAATACAAATGGTCAAGTATTAATTATAGTCTTTAAATTCCATATTAAGCGCTTTAGTGGGGATCTGCTTTGTAATTCGAAATCGTTTTATTTTTGCATTGTAATTTCTTAACAGCATTGACCGGAATTCTGCTTTATGCTTCGAGATCGTTGTATTTGGTTTCCTTTAACCTGATTTTAATTAATTTGTTTATCTTTCGTGAAAAGGGTGTGTCTATGTGCAGGATGGTAGTTGATGTATCTTATCCCCCTTGACCTTGATTTTTACAACTGAAATATTCAATGAGGTTATTTCTACAAGTTTAAATTGGATTGATATAGAGGAATCTTACACCCCTTTAAATGAGAAATCAAGGAACAATATGTATTTATTTCGCAAACACATTGTTCGTCTGATATTATTCTACCCTTCAATTGATTTGCATTTGTTTTAGGTGTTACCATATGTCTACTTTCATGTTTATTTTGCCATTCTTCTTCTTTTGTGTTTGTTTGTGTACTTTGTTTACGACTCTGATACAATATGTTTGTTTCAACGCTTTTCTTCCTCAGGGTCAAACTGTACGTAAGGTCGAAGTGAGTGGTTGAAGAGAAAATTTAAAAAAGACACGTTGCTCAGGTATGGAAAAAACAGAGGAGAAAGCATGGAACTTTCACGAAGACAAGTTTCAATTTTCCTATTTCAAATACAACAAAGTATGAGTAACATGTGAAGTTGTTTGGCCGTTGATGGTGTTGCATATGTTACATTTTTCCATATCGATCTTTCTAAAATTTCATAATCTGTCAAAAATTAGTTATAACTATTTCCAACATAATTTTTTGTGCTTTATTGGTTTTTCAGGTTGTAGGGAAATTTTGTTAATAATATTTGAGATTAGGGTTCACAAAAAGAAAATCAGTCTAAATTGCATTACGTATGTAGGCATTTCCTTAATAACATGTTTAATTTTACACAATTCCGTGTATCGCACGGGTTTCCTACTAGTATATATATATTTGAAAGGGTAATTTAACCCGATTACCCGTAAAATTCGACCCATACCCGTCATTGACCCAACTTATTCCCTAAAAAAAATTTAAAATAAAAATCCTGAAAATAAAAATATTTCAAAAAAAATTAAACACGGGACTCCACAAATCTTAGTGATTATTACCTTCGAATCTTCTCAAAACAAACCTTATCCGCTTGAAATCAGGTAACAAATTCATGCTCATACCAAATCTCCTGAAACTCCACTCAAAATCATGTAACAATGTACATCTATGTACTCCCATGAGTTTCATTTTTTTTTTCATCTACCTACCTCCCCCTATTCGGTTGTCTTTTTTCCTTTTTTTTTTTTGGAGAATGATTCTTTTGCCATACTAATTGAGAGTCAATTTTAGAGGTGTAAGTAATTTTTTTAGTCAATTTTAGAGGTGTAGCTAATTTTTTTTTGTTGATTGCTGCAGGAGGACTTGGGTTACAATATTATAGGGTGCATCTCACGACGATTAAGGTAACGATTGTTTCCATTTTCGGTTTTTACCAAATCAAGTTCTCTTTAACGAGAAAGTATTTGGTCTTATTGAGGTTCTCCCGATCTTCTTTTATTTTTTAGTGTTGGTTTTTCCAGTAGTAGGCTGGTGGTGATCCGACAGTTGTTCGGTGTTGTTCCGGCGGTTGTCCGGTTATAATTTTGTTGTTTTAATAAAATTTCTTTCGTTCCGTTAAAAAAAGGTAACGAATTACACATAATACATCGTATTTTTTTTATTTTCCATTGATTCATATACATTGTGTTGGTTTTTTTTTTGTTTTTTTGTTTTTTTTTGGTTTAGCTTTTGCTTGATATGGCCGTTATTCGAGTGATGACAATGGATGTAAAATATTGTTCAGAGAAGACGGTAGGATATTTCGTTAATTTACCAGATGACGGATGTTTAGTTGATTTTCTGTCCTATCCATTGATGCAAGGTACGTAAATTCAAGAATCTCATCGGCGTCTCTCGGTAATGAATGTCAATTCATCTTTTCCATTTTATTATTCTCTCATAAATCAATCGTTGTCATCCTTTTTTAAATGTAAGTTACTTTTGATACATTATAGTACAATTGTCATTTTTTTTTGGATTTGATTGGTTTTCATTTATTTAGTAGTTTTCGGAAGGATCAGCAAATTTTTTTTCGTTTCAGTGATAGATATAGGTGATGAATTTTGGATCTTCCCTTAACAAATTAAGAATTATTTGTTTGTGAATTTATTTGTTTTTGTTTATTTCCCAGGTAAGGGTAACTTATGTTAGAGGAGGCTAAAGTATTGATGATATTGTTTTTACATCTTCTATGGAGAAGCTTAGAGTCTTTGTTACGCACTCACAGCCAATAATGTTATCGTCTATTTTTATTTTAAAAATTCAAATCTTTTCCGAAACTCAAATAACAATTCGGATATGTACTTATCAGGTTTTGCAAGATTTTCGTATAATAACAATTCGGTTTTGCACGTTGTACCAGATTCTACTAAAACGGTTTTGCAACATTTTTGTATTGATGGGTTATTTAACTAATTCAAATAAATAAATAAAGATTACGATGTACTGATCTAATCTTCATTTAGGTTTTACTTAATAAATGTTTGCTTTCATAATACAGTGATTATTCCATCATACTCCAACTTGCACTTTATATCATCAAAGCTTCTGATTTTTTTTTCATTGCAATATGAGTTTGTTTCTGTGATACATGAATAACTTATAGTTGATACATCAAACTATGTTCCTTTTTTTTTTCCTTGTGGAAGGATTTACGTGGTAGGTTATTTGCAGAATAGAAAGGTATTAGATGCGGTATATGTTTGGTACTTTGGTCATCAACCTCCCGTTATTCATCTTTATGCCATAACTCATAATAAGGCATTTGATGCGGTTTATGCGGTTTTTTTCCAGTAGAAGGATTTGCGTGGTAGGCCATTTGCAGAATAGAAAGGATTTGTTGCGGTTTACTGTATCCACCACCGGGCTTATTTATGACACGAGACTTCTTCGACACGTGCCGTGTGATTATGATACATTGGGGGATGGATAAGGTATTTTTTATGGCCGTAGTTTGTGGAATTTTACACGTTAAATGAGACAATGGATAAGGGTGGGGTGGGTGTGGATAGGGTGATTTATCATTTTACCGTAAGAAAAATGTTCGAGATGGTGGATGACGCGTCCCTTAGTCTGTGAGTTTGTCATTTAAATTCTATTTTCCACGCTATAAACAATATATTATACCATATCATTCCGAAAATACTAATATAGTAGATTAATGTAGTACTATATTGTAACATTTAATACTTCAAATATTGTTAGTTGTATAATGTATAAATAAAATATTATATATACTTTCAAACTTTTATCTATTCCCGTGCATAGCACGGGTATTAAACTAGTATATCTATATCTATATATATATATATATATATATATATATACACACACACACATATATGATACGCCGAACCCAAACAGAGGTCTCGAAAATGATGGAATTTTTCGAGCAAAAGTAAAGGCGCGAGCTCATTTATTACAAGCTCCTTAGCAGCGAGCTCATTTATTACAAGCTCCATATCAGCGAGCTCATTTATTACAAGCCCCATATCAGCGAGCTCATTTATTACAAGCTCCATTTCAACGAGCTCATTTATCACAAGCTCTCTTATTACGAGCTCTCTGTTACAAGCTCACCACCAACACGGATGATGACGTGGTCGATCAGGTTATAATATACTTGACCACCATAAACTAATACTAGCAAGAGGACTAGGCCCATCGTAGTATAGCTATAGTGAATCAAGGTCGATCCCACAGGGAACCAATTGTGGATCATCTTATATACAAACAATTAATTAAACATGTCAAGGACATAAAGGCGGTCTACGACCAACATAAGACAAGAAAGGTAAAGACACGACTCGACACAACGTAATTAACCTCCCCAATTATAGTCTTTATCGTTTGGACCTAGATAATTTATATAATAAATCGAACTTATTAATGTCAATCCATTTGTATCTATCTTAGATTGGCTACGGAGTCATCCTCTTTAACTTGACTTAGCACCGGTTAGGTTGCTAGATCACTGGCTACATTACGTGACTTCACCTTTTGGGTATCCATCTCATATAACTTGCACGCTTACGACACTAAGGATGCCGATATTAATCGTGACACCTCGCTCAGCAACATTCCTATGGTTAAAGCGTTTTCTAAACGATCGCATCGGTCTCGTCTATTAACAATTACACCACGACGGTTTCATGTTAATCTACGATTTACGTATAACTAGGTGAGCTCAATTCCCAAATACAAAACCTACCAGATCTCATTGAAATTCCCGGAAGATCATTCATGAGCCAACCTAGAGCCCTATATTGGTATTTCCTAATCGTACGCTAATTAAAATAGACGAGCAACGTAGCCGTAGCCATACCTACTGAGATGATAAATTCTATTAAGTTAACCTAACCATAAAGACATGGCTATCTAACGGATGAACATGGGGCTCGGTCGACCGAATAGGTGGGCTCGGTCGACCGAATGGTCCTTTCCCCCAGATTACATCCCTGAACGTATCTCTCAGCGTTTCATCATACACAACGGATTAAACAGTAATTCGTAAAGCATTCATATAAACTAACATAGATACGCATTAATTAAACAATGCAGAGTCATGGATAGAAACTAAATATGTGACGTAGGTTATGGGATCCTCATAGACAAGGCTTCGCCACATCCATAACGACATAACCTAGATCTACATCATCTAGCTATGAATTAACTAACTCAAACAATAAAGCATAATTGGGAGGGATTAATTACTTAAAAGAAAGAAACAGAAAATAAAGGCTTACATATTGCAGCCCTTAAATTGCTGGAAACCCTCAAATTATTCTACATTGAATCAAGATATGAATAGAGTGATTTTATTGAATGATATTCTAAGGTATGTTGGTGTGTATTACAATTCTCGTAGCTGCTTGCTTATATAGGAGTTTCGCCGACTTATGAAGGATCTAGAAGGTAAATACGAAAAATCCGAAAAGTGACCGAAGCCGACACACTCGGTCAAATCAAGCACCCCACTCGGTCGATCAAGCTATAGGCTCGGTCGACCGAACCTACTTTTGCACACGTTAATCGCTTTTTCTCGCCTATCTTGCTCCCACTCCACGCTTGCGTGTTGATCCGATTTTCTAATTTATCTCTTGATTAATGCTCCGATTTTCTTCCTTATTATCTTGAGATCCATTGATTGAATGACATTTATCCTCTCGATTTGTCGTGATCTACAAAATCAGCATTTATCGCACAATAAATCGGCTTTTAATAATGAAAACGGCTAAATACCAAATATCATATTAATAATCACTTAACATTAAATAATAAATATAAACATGTGATTTAATATGAAATATATATTATTAATCTCGATTTAAGGTCAACGTTGATGACTTTTACGGGTATAATTTGACCGTCATCAACGGATTTTCTTCAACAAAAGTCCGTCCGCTTAATAGCGTGGCACCTTCGAGGCCGTCCGCTTGATAGTGCGGTCCTAAGTAAGGCCGTTACAAACGGCGAGGTCGCCAAAGACCCAAAAGAGCGCTTTGAGGCCGTCCGCTTGATAGCGCGGTCCTAAGTAAGGCCGTTACAAACGGTGAGGTCGACAAAGACCCAAAAGAGCGCTTCGAGGCCGTCCGCTTGATAGCGCGGTCCTAAGTAAGGCCGTTAAAAACGTCGAGGTCGCGAAAGACCCAAAAGAGCGCTTCGAGGCCGTCCGCTTGATAGCGCGGTCCTAAGTAAGGCCGGACGAAATGGCAAGGTCGCCAAAGACCAAAACAACTTTGAGGCCGTCTGCTTTATAGCGCGGTCCTAAATAACAAGTCGGACAAAACGACAAGGCTATAAGCCATAAAACAGGCTACCAACGCCAAGACTAAGGCTTCCTATGCCAAAGTTGTAAGACCGACCTCTAGGTCGGCATCATATTTTGGAATTCGCCTACGAGCGAATCTTTTATAAGACCGACCTTTAGGTCGGCATCATAGTTGGAATTCGCCTACGAGCGAATCTTTTATAAGACTGACCTTTAGGTCGGCATCATATTTGGAATTCGCCTACGAGCGAATCTTTTATAAGACCAACCTTTAGGTCGGCATCATATTTGGAACTCGTCTTTGAGTGAGCACTTTATAAGACCGACCCCAGCTCGGCATCATATTTGGAGTTCGCCTCGAAGTGAACCTTCTTATAAGACCGACCTCTAGGTCGGCGTCATATTTTGGAACTCGTCTTCAAGCGAGCCCTCTACAAGACTAAAGGTTCTCAAGCCACCAAAAGCAAAGTCGATCAACAATACAAGCAACGAAAAGACCTCCTATGAGTACGGCGCTTAGGAAAAGCTAACAGGTGATCCGCCACAATAGCGAGCCATCACAGTATTTCAAGGCAGTAGATCCGCAAACAGACTTTACTCCCCGCCTAACATTTCACGAAAATGATTAAGGCACGGAGTAGGGGGCCATTGATGTGCCAAAATCGTACTTCGGTCCGCGGATCCTTATTCGGGTCTGACCGGCCACCGACATTAGTGGATGAGGCCACCGTCCATTACTACCCGCGAGCTCGCAAGCCAAATTAGGACCGCGAGCCTTCGGATCAATTCCAAGCCCTTAACCCTATGCGGCGACAAAAAGGATTAGGGGGCCGACACGCGATCTCATTCGATAAACGGGTCCGCCAGCGACCTCGACCATAATTCTTAGAGGAATAACTATCTCAAGTTCGGCAAGACAATGATATAAAGGGTACAGGGATCGGCGAGGCCATCAGGAGCGCAACCTATCGGCTCCGCTACGAGCCCGCTACTGTAGATAAATATCTACTTGTACTGTATGTCCTCATGTGTAAATAAACCGACTTCAGTCGGTGGCTCCCCCTATAAATAGGGGAGCTATGTAACTTCATTAAAGGATGGACAAGAAATATATAAAACAGATGGCAAAGCCAAGTTGTCCCCTTCATCTTCTCTGAAAAAGCACCACCGCCGGAATCCTCTGGCGCCACCGAGCACCACCGGCAAACACCACTTTAATACACTTTTATAGCCAGATATCCAACATACAAACACCGCAAAAAGAAGTATGGTATTTTCGACATCATCAGGTTTCTTAGCTAACTGTTGGATCGAAGGATTGATTGAAGGCGTATTGTCGAGCTTTAATTTCAGATTCGTTTTGCGATTGAGGTAACCTTAGCTTGTATGTGTAGCTGTTATTTCAATTTCAAAATGATTTTCTTTTCCTTATTTGCGCTGAGTGAGTAATGCGTTCTTAACGAGATCATGCGATAGTTAAATTCGAACCTAGTGGGGTATGTATTTGTTTCATTGATTGTTAGAGTATATCAGGACAGTTTAGGGTTGTCGACCCCTCGGCAGGTCATGAACTCTAATGTTAATAAAGTCAGACTGACGTATATAACTGATCAATTTTAATTATATACGTGTCAAACATTTTTTTTCGGATATAGACTCGGTATCCGGGATGGGGGAATCACACTAGTTCCCCTGATTACGCAGGGATGCCCCCTTGTTCTGACGTTATTCTTTCTTGCGCCCTAGATGACACTTAATAAAAGATGATTCTATTTCAAAAATAGTAAAACGAAAAAAGAGTTATATCATGTATTGTAGCAACTCATTGTTTGTTAACAAAATCCGGGCATCTAACCATCACATTCATAAGAGAAAAGATCAAGAGTCAAAAAAAAAAAAAAAGATCAAGATTCTTTGGATGAAACTATGGTCGGTTGATGATAGAAGTATAATACATTAATACTATCCTTTTTGTAAGAATCTTTGAATTCATCATATCTATGATTAATGACAATAAACTGATGTACATGATGAGTCACTGTCCAGCACCCACATGCCCATTTGCATCAGTTTTTTCTGCAGTATTGTTTCTGTATCAACTCGGGACGACCAGAAAACGAATTTCTTCTCATTCCCTGGAGAATTCTGCTTCGAATCTACACCGTCTAAATACAACCCGTATTCTGATTCATTGATTCCGTCATACTTGATACCTTTCAGTTCCAGTAATCTTTTCAATGAATCGACGAAAATGCCACCCGAGGAAAAAGAGTCGTTAGATGTTAAAGAGCCTGCCACTGCAAGAACCTTGTTTACAAAATCATCATTCCATAATATAGAAGTAAAAGGCGAGCTCCTGGTGAAAAGAATCTTCGACGTTTCCCCGATATAGAAATCATAAGCCGGATAAGGTAGATCAAGATTCAGATTACCACTCAAAAGAAGCATGTTGGAGTCTACTAACCATATATTATACTTAAATTCTATACATTTCTTGATCACATACGAGATCGCATAAATCTCCTTCATAATATCTGCACTTGGATCCTGGATATTTAGGGACTTGTAGAAATCATTAGTTTCAATCACACTATGTCCCCTTCTTGACAGTTCAAATAACAAAGCAGACTTTGGGCCAACGAATACGTAGTTTTTTATATCTAACCGTTCAAAATGGCAAAGCAAGTTTCTAACTTTAGATTCGAAAGCTCGTTGTAGGTTAATTACTATCACGGTATTAAACTTCTGGATAGAATGAAGGATTTGCTCAAGTTCAACAGGATTTCTGGCAATTCTATTAGGAATAACTTCTCTGAAACAGAAATCATACCACTTCAATGAACTTAAAGGCAGCTTTGGAGAAGGGATGTTGTAACTAGAATTCTCATCCACTAACCGTGAATCTGGGCCAGCAGATTTCATATAATTAATCCCAACGTCCCTATGGGATACAGAAAGAGCACTCTTATTCTTGAAATTTGTATAAAGATTAAAATAACCGCGAGAGTGGACAAACTTGATAAACCATGGAGTCCAAATCTTCTCACCTTTGTTCCAGTACCATACCGTTGACACCTACAAGCGCATATCACAAGTAGTTATGAAAGTGATAAACAAAAACCTGTGCTCAATTTCATAGCCAAATCTATAAAGCCAAATGAAAGAGTTACTTTTGCTGAAATCATGTAAACTGAAAAAATACTGAAAGAAACATTACCATCCCACCAAGAAACGGTTTGATTCCCTTTGACTTGTGTATGTCATACCAAAGACGAAATTCTTTCCAGGGCCTGGGAAATAGGAGCTGACCCCAAGTTCCAACCAAGTGATACAATAACAAGGGACTTTCACTGTCAAGTTTAATTTTTTTCCCACGGTTTCCTGCCATATTATATACGATAAATGTTTATATAACGATATTCAGGTTATCAAATTAAATGGAATTCATCCGATATATATATATAGTCCCAACTAAAAGATGTTATAAAAAAACAAAACAAATATTTAAAACCGTAAGATGTAACTAAATTTTGGCAAAGCAAACCGAAAAGCAAATTCCAAGTACCAAAACGAAAACAGTATCAGAAAACAGCAAACAATGTCATAGCCTACAAAGTAAGAAGCCGGTTTGCTTAGACTTCAACTTTCTTACTTGGTGACCAACATCTAAAACATTTGTAAATGAGCATAGACTACTTCAATTATGAAATAATTCCCAATAAAATACATCATGAAGTAGTTTTGCACAATGACAAGTAAAGATATTTGGATTTTGTAGAGAATTCAATCAAGTCTATAAGATATTCTCTCCTAGATCCAATAGTACACTAAAACACCCATAGTGAGGACATTTCACATAGGACCATCCTACTTGGTCATTCAACAAAATAATTGTTGCATGTAAAAGTCAATTTTATATGTTAGCCCTATGATAGAAAAGAAGCATTCAACAACATTAAAGAAAGAGCTACTGACAAAAAGTACTAATTAACTGTTACATGAGAAACTGGCATAAACTATGTAATTTGAGAAAAATATCTTACTGGCATTCCTTGCGTAATCGATTAACAGGTTTTGACTTGTCAGTTAAGTGACTTGATCTCAAAACTGATGAATAAGCTGGTGGAACTAATATATGAAATCGAAGTGAGAAAGATGGTCGGTGAGTAAGTGTATATCGATTCTGTGGAAAGTCGATTCGGTAAAGTGCAACCGAGTTTCTTTCAAGTGAGCGATCGGTTTGGTCTCTTTGAGTTTTGTTGAATACAAATTGTGTTCCACATCCGAGCGATTGATTACAATTATGAGAAGGTCGACTTGAAGTCGAGTTTCATCTCAGTGGATAACAACCAGAGTGAGGGTCCACATCTGGGTATTTATGACAGTCTAACAAAGATCTTATGGCGGCTAGGGTTTATGGAATTGTGCTTATACATACCAATGTTGTAATCAATGCAGTGTGTGTGAAATTCTTTGTAACTTTGTGCATAATAAAATATCTCCTTTTATGTCTGTGGAGTAGTCGGCACAACGCCGGAAACCACGTTAAATCACTGTGTTTTCTTTGTTTCTGTGTTTTATCAATTTCTGCCTTACTTTACGTTTGCATTGCTTCTGTTTTATCATTATTAGAGTGCAAGTTTCTCATATGTGTTTTAAACAAAATGGTATCAGAGAGTTGGTTTGAAGATTCAGAGAAATTGCAGGTTGAACGGGGTTGATCTTCACCAAGACCAATGTTGGGATACCTCCCAAGAGGTATGGGTTTGATAATTTGGCTGGATATACACTTCAAGTTGCAGAAGAAGTGGATGGTTTTGAACCTTCTACTTACAAGGAAGCAGTGACATGTTCTGAAGCATCTCAATGGCTTGCTGCCATGGGAGATAAAATGGAGTCATTACTAAAAAATTAGACTTGAGATCTAGTTAAACATCCAGGTGATAAGAGAGTTGTTACTTGCAAATGGATCTTCAAGAAGAATGAAGGAATAACTGAGGCAAAGGAGTGAAGTATAAGGCACATTTGGTTGCAAGAGGGTTCAGTCAGAAAGAAGAGGTAGACTTTGATGATATATTCTCACCAGTAGTCAGACAAACTTCAATCAGAGTGTTACTAGCAAAGGTGGCACAGCAGGACTTAGAACTTGAGCAGTTAGATGTGAAGAAAGCTTTTCTACATTGTGAGGTAGATAAAGAGATTTACATGACTCAGCCAGAGGGATTTCAAGTTCCTGGCAAGGAAGACTTTGTATGCAAGTTGAAGAAGTCCTTATATGGACTAAAGCAAACTCATAGGAAGTGGTATAAAAGGTGTGATAGTTACATGATTCAGTTGGGTTATAGGAGATGTCCTTATGACTGCTGTGTTTACAACAGTCAATTGAAAGATGGATCATACATCTATCTTATGTTATATGTGGATGATATCTTGATAATTTGCAAGAAAGAAGTCGATCTTGAGATCTCGAAAGACCTTCTCGATCTTTGAGTTTGAAATGAAGGATTTGGATGCAGCCAAGAAAATTTTGGGAATGGAGATCTTGAGACATAGAAGTCACAAGAGACTGTTTTTATCTCAGCATGGCTATATACAAAAGATTTTGTCCAAGTTTGGTATGTCTGCTACAAAGATAATAGATACTCTTATGACATCAAATATTCATTTGTCAGTTTTTGCTTCACAGCAAGCAGAGGAGAATGAGTACATGTCAAGAGTTCCATATACTAGTGCAGTTGGCAGTTGTATGCCATGGTGTGCACTAGGCCTGATCTGGCTCAGGCAGTAAGTGTTGTCAGCAAGTTTATGGCTCAACCTGGAAAGGAACACTGGAAAGCTGTGAAAATAATGTTCAGGTACCTTAGAGGTACAACGAATGTTGGTCCCATTTATAGAGGTGATACTCAAGAACAGATCATAGGGTACTGTGATGCTGATTATGCAGGTGATGTGGACAGTAGAAAATCAATGGCTGGTTATGTTTTCACAATGGGGAATTCAGTTGTCAGCTGGAAAGCAACTCTTAAGGCCACAGTGGCTTTATCAGCTACTGAGGTTGAATATATGGCTCTTACTGAAGCAGCTAAGGAGGGTATCTGGTTGAAGGGTCTAGTCAGTGATTTAGGGCTACATCAAGATCAAGCTGAGATTTATTGTGACAGTTTGTTTGCAATTTGTCTAGATAAGGATCAGGTTCATCTTGAGAGAACCAAGAATATTGATGTGAGACATCATTTTCTGAGAAATGAGAAGAGGGTTGTAGTGAAGAAGATAAGCACTGAGGATAATCCTGCTGATTTGTTCACTAAACCAGTTCAACAGAGCACGTTTCAGTTGTCTGGACTTGCTTAATAGTCAAAGCTTATAAAGTGAAATCTGGATACTCGGTGAGGCGGATCGGTGAGTGGATTAATGGAGAAGTGCGGTACAAATACATCTTAACATTGACGAATGCATCTAGTACAAGTACATTGGATTATGCAATCGATTGATTTGTGAATAATGATTCAAGTCAATGTGGAGTTTTGTCGATTAAGTGACTTGATCTCAAAACTAATGAATAAATTTGGTGGAACTAATCACCGTGAAACCGAGTAAGTGTATTTAGTTCGTGAAAGTCGGTTCGGTGAAGCGGCAGCCGAGTTTCTTCAAGTCGGTGATCGAGTTTGGTCTCGAGTTTTGATGAATACAACCGAGTTCTACATCCGAGTAGTTGATTACAAGTCGAGAAGGTCGACTTGAAGTCGAGTTTCATCTCGGTGGATACACGGTGAGTTGGGGTCCACATCTGGGTATTTATGACAGTTCCAACAAAGATTTTATGGCGGCTAGGGTTTAAGGAATTGTGCTTATAAATACCAATGTTGTAATCAATGCGGTGTGTGTGAAAATCCTTGTAACTTTGTGCATAATAAAATATCTCATTTTCTATCCAGGAGAAGTTGGCACAACGCCGGAAACCACGTTAAATCATTGTGTTCTCTTTTGTTTACGTGTTTTATCAATTTCCGCCTTACTTTACATTCTTAGAGTCTGCAAGTTTAAATCCGTGTTTTTTGTGACTATTGAGGATAAAAACTAACAACTCGTACTAATGAGAGTCCAAAGAATTCAAGCATTGCTGCGCCACCTCTAATCCACAAAAATATGCTATTACTGAGATTGATCCAGGTGGTTTCCAAAACGTGTAGAAGGTAATCAAATCTCACTCTTTTTTTCCCTTTAAAATCAAATAAATTCAGTTAAAGTCCTTTTCAAACAAGCTCCTCCCGGACTAGGGCTGTAAACGAGCCGAGCTACTCGTGAGTAGTTCGAGATCGACTCGAGCCAAAATTTGATTCGACTCGGTTAAAATCAGTTTGAATTCGAAATCGACACGACTCGAAGATTAAACGCTCAATACTCGAGCAACGCAATACTCGACTCGACTACTCGCGAGCAAGTTCGAATATATATTGATATAAGCATATATGAATATTTATACACATATACATACATATATATTATTATAAAATGTTTATATATCTTTATATTTGTAATGATTGTAATTATGTTGTCAAATTCTATTGTTTTCGTTGATTTTATATCTTTTGTATCATGTTGTCCTTCAAATACTTTACATTAATAATCTAATTTAGGACTCAATGAATTATTTTTTGCATCTTTAATAAGAAAATTCATATAATAAACATCGCAAATTGACATTTTTTTGCTTTTACCATGTGATATTTAAATTATTTTTGAGTTAAATTTCATAACCTATTAGACTCGATAAACTCGTTACAAAACTCGAGCTCGGCTCGAGTTTGTAAAACTTCCTTGAATCTCAGCTCGAGCTCGAGTTCGAAATACTCGTACTTGAACTCGTACTCGATAATATTTTAAAATACTCGATTCGTTTAGAGCAATACTCGGTTCGACTCGACTCGTTTACACCCCTATCCCGGACTCACCGCAGACCCAAGACATTTTGAGGAAAAGTCATTCCATAATCGCTTTTCCAAGTAAACTGAATGTTCTAGCCAATAAGAGATCTGCCATCATATCCCCAAAATGTTCACATTCATTGTTAGTATACTTCAGGGGACCAGTTGCTTCAACAATAATTAATTGTAGGGAGAACTCTCATAGTTGCACATATTTGCAGTGATAGATCTCTGTCTCTGTTTTTTATTTATACAGAAATGCTAGCCAATTATATGTATCATTAGACTTTTGTCACATGTCCCAGAAGGGACATGCAGTGACAGATCATAGTATGTTGACAAGATACCAAGAGCCAAGATAAAGAAAACTATTATGCCTGAAATTCCCACAGTCTAAGGAAGTTATTACGATATAGAGCTGTCACACCATGTAATATTCCGAACTTTTTAGAATGGGCAGACATGTCATTTTGCACAAATTGAAATATTATATTTATTATTTTAAGGAATTAATTTATAAAAAACAGAGAAAAAAGGGAATAAATAAAAATAAGTAATGGGAAGTTTATTTGGGAAAATAAAACTTCCTAATTACTTGAAGTTGTCAGAAGAGTTCCAAGTTCGAACTATGAAGGAAAGCAAAAGAAAATAGAAAAGGCAAAATCGAATCTTCAAAGAGTCCTGAAAAATTGTTTGTCGGATTTCAGAACCAAGTATAGAAACGGAATCAGCAGGAGAAGAGCATAGTGTTGGTACCAAAAGTTTGGAGCCTTAAAAAGGTAATAGAAAAGCCCTAGTTTAGAATCATTTGATTTTGAACCTTTTTCTGTAGTTTAAGTTTTTCAATTCGTATTATAATTGGTGTAGAAACCTGTGATCGTAATTAATTTAAGTTCTGATTGTGATCACATAGGTTTTGGTTGAAGAATCAAGAGTTGGGGCTGTTTTGTTTTTATTTTGCTTGCTTTTGCTTCGGATCTCAAGTAATAAGGTCTTCATATTGAAATTTTATAGTTTTATAATGTTTGGTGTTAGTTTAATACCTTTTTGGTGTTGCTTTGATGTTGTTTTTAGTGTTAAATTGATGTTAAATGTGTTGGATCCGGGTTTGGAATCGAAAAATCTGAGAAAAAGTGTTGTTTGGGTATTTACAACCGTTTTAGCGCGTGCCAAGGGTGAGACAGAATGCAGGCAGAAGGTTCAGGAACTTTTAGCGCAAGCTTGATGGCTTTAGCGCTCGCCAAAGTGAAGCAGAAACCAAGCAGATTTATCGTGTGCTGAAGTGGCTCAGCACGCGCCAAAGCTGAACGGAAGGCTCTACAAGATCTCTAAAGTGCTTCAGCACGCGCCAAATGGCATGTTTTGCTGTTTAGGGTTCCTAAGACCCTAATTTGAGTTTTGAATGATGTTTCTTGATCTAATAAACCTGAATAAACTTAACAAAGCAATGATTAAGCTTCTGATGTGTTTTGTTCTAGCACCGAATGGATTCTTCCTAAGAGTTGAAGTTCGGGACCGTCGAATGAGCATGAATGGCCTTATGCTTCGGTGGGTTAGTATTCACCAATGTATGTATATGTGTTAGGTCTTGTTAATGTCTAGTTGTCGAGGTGAGGGAGTAGAAGTGTAAGTGAGCTTTTTCCTTGAAAACACTTAGGTGGATAGTTAACAATTAATAACATTCATACTTGTGTAGTTAAAAGCCTAAACGTCAAGGTTCTTGGTAAGGCACAAGATAATATAGAGATGTGTGGTGTGGTCAGTATAAAGTGAATAACTATGCTGGCCTTTGAGGGGCACCGGGAGTGGAGGGACTTCGCCGAACACACACACTATCAGAACTAACCTATGGCTACTAGTGCAGTACCAGTAGTAGGTTGCAACCAGATGCTTCTCAGTGAGCAGCACCGTGCGTAGTGACCTTGAATTCTTGATGTAACAAAGATAAGCTAAGATAGATTCAAAGTAGGATCTCACGACATGTTGATGATCATGAAGTGAACCATAGAGTTTGAGTCGTGTTCATAAAGACAACTTAATAATAATAATAGTTGGATGTCCTTTTGTTATAAAGCATAATTGTTCAATAGCTTCTACCTTTTACTAAATACGCTTGTACTTACCTCTTTGCATGTTTGTTTGTTTGCTTTGTGTGTAAGAAGATTTGCGAGTTGAGCGGATTGTGATGATGACTTTGAGGACGATGTGTGATCATGCCTTGCTATTTATACTAGAATCTTGTTGTGCTTTTCATATTAACTATGTTGTATCAAACTTGTATTTGGTTTCAAGACTTGTTGTACCTTATTTATTAGACATGTTGTAAGATAAGTTTGTTTGATTTATAAGACTTTCGTACTTTGTAAGATATGGGACATCGTTGTTGTAAGCTTCCATTTTATCTTTCAGACGGATGACATTGTAATCTAGTAGAATTTATGATTTCACCCGAGTCTCTTTAGCTTCCGTTTTCTTAACTCGACGACGACGTTCAAGCTTACGTATAATATTAAATTTATTTAATGTTATACGTCGAACATCCTTTTCCTGATAAGGAGGACCGGCGGACCCAATGTAGTAAAGGGGGATGCATGGCCCCCACTCAACTTTTCGTGCGAAGTTACTAATAGACCGCTCTAATAATATTAAACATCGTGTATGTATATTATTTCAGACAAATTCTAGTGTAATTTCTTATTTAGTTCAACTAGTTAGGAGTATTACTGCTACACTTGTGGTCATTGGTTCAAAAACACAGGTGTTGTGTTATTTTTAACATTTTTTTAATTTGGCCCCACTTCTGGAAAAAATTCTTGGGTCCGTCATCGATAAGGACTCGGTATCCGAAAGCAGGGCTTTACACACCCCTGAGTGTGACAGACTTGCTTTTCTATATGAGCTTATTTTGTGTGTATGAGGCTATGACACCTAGGTGTGACAGAGTCTGATTCTGGTGATTGTAATGATTATAAGTAGAAGCATATTTTGAAGTTTAGACAAAAATAATGCAAACTCTTGTAATCTATATACATTGATACATCGATGAATAAAAAAGGGAGAAAACTTTCTTGTGAAATTCTTCATGGTATCAGTGATGTAAGAATAAGAAGAAGAAGAAAAGAAAAAAGAAAAAAAAAACAACGGATCAAAGCAGCGAGCAACGGCGGTGAACTAGTGAACCAGCACGCAACGGCGGCAAATAGCAAAGCACGTACGTCGATAATTTCTTATTTGCGGATCTGGTATTTTTCAAACGATCTCATCTGGAATCAAATATTTCTACCGTTGTCTGAATCGAGAGAGTTCTGCATCTTGAAGGCAGTGACAACAGTTCGAAATATCTGAGATTACAGGCATCGAGAAAGACAAGGGAAATACTATATAGGAATTTTATTAAAGTTTTATTGTTGCTACTTTGTTCAAACCCTCATATAGAACCATTTGTGCATTTGTTGTGAGGCCACTATTTGAGTCCACATTTGGATTTGTTTTCTAAATTTTCCAGAGTGAAAAACTTGAAAAAAAAGATAAATTTAATACTGGGAACCAAGGCCGGCGATAGTGACAAAAAGGCGAACAAAAACATAGATGGTACATCGGCGCAGGTACAACAACAATCTTCTGAGCATGCGGGACTTGCAAATATAACTTCGGCACAAAGGCAAGGTATTTTGGACCTTCTCACTTTACCTAAACCTAAATATTTCTTGACGGGTAAGTCATTGTGAATTATAGGTACCGGGGCTACACACCATTTGACATGGATGTTAACTTTGATTATCGACATCAAGAAAATTAGAGATGGACCCTTTGGGACGTTGCCGGATGGTCGTACTTCAACGGCCACCGATGAGGGGACTCAAGGGCGGAGGTATGTTAAGACTTAGGGGGGCTAAGCCCACCCGAAAAAAAAATTACACTAATAAATGTATGTAGTTCTGTTCGATCCATAAAATATTCTTAATCCAGCCCACCCGACGAATTCGATATAGTTCATTAGCCCACCCCAAGTGAAAATCCTGGCTCCGCCCTTGAGGGGACTGTAGTTTTGTCTGGCAACATACATCTGAATAATGTTGTATACGTTCCCAACTTGGTTTGTAATTTATTTTCAGTGTCTCAGTTGCTTGATGTCAATAATTGTTGCATGCAACACACAAATACACTTTGTGTTATGAATGAACGGAAAATGAGGACGCTGATTGGAGTGGCTGAGCGTGAAGATGGACTTTTCTTTTCCGCGCAGGTTCCTACCGCAGCAAGTCTTAGCACTCGATGGCGGAAAATCGATGGATTTATGGCACCGCCGTTTGGGACATCCGTCGGAAAAGGTCGTTAGAAAAATTCCCAACATTATTATTCCTAGTAATTTTGATAAAGATGGTTGTGATGCGTGTTTCCGTGCCAAGCAACCTCGTGAACAGTTTCCCCTTAGTAGTAGTCGTGTTAATGGAATTTTTGAATTGGTTCATTGTGATTTGTAGGATCCTTAAGGTACTCGCTCCACTAGCGGAGCCTCCTCTATTTTGCCGATAGTTGATGATATTTCTTGTTCGGTTTGTGTATATTTACTTTATACTCCCTCCGTTCCAAAATATTTGAGGCAGTTGCCAAAAATACGCTTATTAAGAAAGTGATTTAATGCTATGACTTTTCAGATGTAATGACTAAAAAGTCCCTATAATACAATTAATGCAATCCTCTTTTTAACTTCTACTCTAGTATTAAATAAAGGGTAAAGTACAAAAATTAGCAATAAATGCTGCTTTGGAAAATGTTTTGCCTCAGTTATTATGGAACAAATTTTTTTGGCAACTGCCTCAGTTATTATGGAACGGAGGGAGTAGTAAACTAGAGACTGAAATGTTTTTTTTGGGGATTTGTGGCATTAATTGAGCGTCAGTTTAATGTCAAAATTGCTCATGTTTGTAGTGACAATGAGACGGATTTTAAGTGTTTAAATCCATATTTTCGGAAACACGACATTATTTTTTAACATCATGTGTGGCTACGCCACAACAAAATGGACGTGTGGAACGTAATCAGCAACATATTTTAAATGTTGCGCGTGCTTTACGCTTTGAGGGACATTTGCCTATTAAATTTGGGGGGGAATGTGTATTTGCAGCTTGCTATTTAATTAATGTCTAGTGTTCTAGACTATATGACATCTTATGAATGTCTCTTTGGGAAACCCCCTAGTCTTGATGCGCTCCGGGTGTTGGGATGTTTATGCTATGCTCGTACTCATCGTCATAAAGGCAATAAATTTGACAGTCGCCGTCGCAAATTATTTTTATCCGTTATCCTTTCGCCAAAAAAGGGTGCACACTTTTCGATTGAGAAACGAAAGAACTCTTTGTTTCTTGGAATGTAATTTTTTTGAGCATATGTTTCCTTTATCTAACCAACCCTCTCGTATGGATCCGTCTCTTGAGAACGTTGTGGTTGCAGATAATTTTTTTGTGACACAGATGATGATACCGTTGGGGTTACTTCTTCTCAACCGGTGACTCCACTCTTCCACGGTTGAGGGGAGGAGGCGAGTGATGGAGAGGTTACGGGTATGAGCTATCAAGCGTTGTAGCTGTGGTAACTCATCCGGAGCAAGGAGGGTCGAGGTAATGATAGAGGTAGAAGGGTTGGGAGGAGGCAAGCGACAAAAATTCCCAATTCTCGGTATCAGGAGTTCGTGATGCATACACTCGTGGAAAAGAAAATTTCGTCTGCGCACTCACCTGTTTCATCAGCTTCCTCAGATACTCCTTATTCTCTTACACATTTTGTTGATTATGATTGGTTTTCTAATAATTATCACAAGTATCTGGCAGTTATTACTGTAGGTAACCCTCCTCGCACTTTTAAGGAGGCTGTCAAGCATGAGGGATGGATGGAGGCTATGGCTATGGAGATTTGGGGTTTGGAAGATATGATAACATAGGAGTTGCAATCATTGCCTCCTGGGAAAAAAGGCCCTTGGGAGTAGATGGGTCCATACAGAAAAATATGATGAAAATTGGAATCACCTTATTCGGATTCGGAGAAAACACTATTGTATATATGATTTCCGCCCCTATCATATATAATAATCAGATAAATTTTGTCGAGTTCTATTGGCACCACCTTTTACTATTGGCATCCTTTATTTTATTATTATTCATTTACTTCACCATACCGCCATATCACTTTTTGGCACCACGTTAAGCATGTCAGAGCAACTGGTGTTTTTTCCGCTCACAACGTCAGTGGGTCTGACATTTACACCAATGATACATTTATAACTATAAAATCACTGTCACTGACGTTGGGATTGAAAACGAACGTCACTTCTAGTGACGCTCGTATCGCAAAACGCGCGTCAGTGTTACTGACGTTATGCTGTTCAAAAATAATAAAAATATTTAATGTGGTGCCAAAAATGATTTATAGGGTGCGAGAGTAATCATTGGTGTCGTGAGTATTTTCATGGTGCGGTAGAATCCGCCTAAATTTTTATCATGTAAATAAATATACATAGTTACAAAACTGATACATCTTAATAAATCTGCATCCGTCCCAAAAATATAAGTACATTTAGCGCTTTTGTATTTGTCACATAATATAAGTCCATTTAGAATTATAATAGAGTATTTTATTACGTTTTTCTTTTCTTTTTATCTCTAATTTATTATACATTCACCTATTTTACAACTATTACATTATTGAGAATCAAAGGGTATTCTAGACTTTAACTATTAAATTAATGACACTTAACCATTTTTTTAATCTGTTAAAAGGTCTAAACGGTCTTACATTTTGGGACGGATGTAGTATTAATAAGATTTTGCTTATGAAAAATAAAAGTACTAACGGTGTGAATTTCTTTTTCTCAAAAAACACTGTTGTTAATGTGTGAATTATTTATTTATGTGAGTGGAATGGTTAACGTGTTAGGATAATGCGATATCTAATCCGGTTTTCTCTATATATATCGCTAGGCGTATAGTAGTGTTTATATATAGTACTACATCCGCCCCAAAATGTATGTCCGTGTAGGATATTTCACCTGATTAAGAAAATTTGTTAAATGGGTTAAGCGTCATTAATTTTTATTCAAAAAAATCTAAAATGACATTTATTTGTTATTAATGCAAATTAGTGAAAAGTTGGCGGGTATATAATAAGTTATGGGTAAAAAGAGAAAAATGTAATAAATATTTAATTGGTTGTCTAAATGGACTTATATTATCAGATAAAACCATAAAACTAAATGATCTTACATTTTGTGACGGATGTAGTAATGTTTTTCCTTGAATCCAATGAGGTAGGAAAAAGGTCTTTGCACTCGCGATTCAACCAATACACAACATTACCTTTGCACCACACCAAAACGACATTCATAGAGTCGGTTTTGAGTCATGAATCGACTTTGGAGTGAAGAATCAAATTTTTGAAGGTATACTCTGTGTTTTAAGGTGGAGACCTTTGGTAGAATCGGTGGGTTGCAAATAATAAACCAAAAAAAAAAAAAAAAAACACGAGCATGCATTTTCTACTTGCAAAAAAAATCTAGTATTATCGTCCGCAAACCCAAGATCCAGCGTCCGCCACTGATGACCTGCCCCCGTTCCCCGTTTTGGTGAAATATGTTGGCTCCAATGCTACCCCATATAGTGCTGCACCATTCTCTTCCCCGTGTCGGGTCACCCGACACCATTTAATCATTTCAATTATTATTATTCTTATTCGTATTATTATTATTATTATTATTATTATTATTATTATTATTATTATTATTATTATTATTATTATTATTACTACTTAATGCTTTAAGTTGTTTTGTTTGTGTAGTTTAATTTAATTATTGTGTAATAAATGTGTACAAAATATACTATTTATTTATCATACATTAATTTTTAGACATTTATTGTTTTTAGACATTTATTGTTATTGTTAAATCTTTTCGCACAAATGTTGTTTTACACTTACTAAAAGAGAGTGAACCCGTTTGAATATTCCACGCACTGCCATTACGACCGTAAATGAGTCGAGGAAATATATATCTTCTAATGCAGCAATTTATGGTCAATTCATTCGCAACAGACCATTCGACCCAATTTGAGTGAGAATATGATCATTATCTTGATTTTATTCTAGTCGAATTTTGAATGTTTTTCATATTCAATACCGGTCGAAAGACATTCGACTAAAATTGAGTTCAAAAAACTTTTAATATTACATGCGAAATTCGATCGAGAATCAATAGTGGTCTTTCATATATTATTGTTGTTATATCGACCCAATTCTAGATGAATGTGTAGAGTATTCGGACTCAATATTGAGTGAGAATGATGCTCGACTATGTATGAGTTTGGAAAACTTCAAACATTCTACCTAAAATATGGTCGAGAATCAACCGTGTGAATTTCTCAATGCGTATATTCGACCATATTTGATATATGGATAATGTGTCATATTCGACCAAACTTTAGTCGAATGAATGATTAGTAGCGTAAAAAAAAAACAAAAGGCGAAATTGGAAAAAAATCATGTGTGGTAAGATAAAAATTTGTGTGAAAAGATATTAAATAAATATATTTGTTTTATTTATAAAAAGAACAGAGATTAATATGGAATATTTTTAACTATTGTTTTTGTGTAAAATTCGGTGTTGTGGTTAGAGGATAATGATATATAAGCTTTTAAGGTTAAAGGTGTTTGTTTCACCACAAATTTTGGGGATATAGTCTTTTTTGTTCGAGAAATGGTGTAAATGATGATTTTTGAAGCCTCTAAATCTTAGCGTTTTAGGTGTTTTTGAACCAAACTAAACCCTAATGGGAAGAGGAACCCTATAGGGATTTGAGGGCCTTAAGATCGTGTAGCGTTGTGAAAAAAATGAGAAAATTGCGGTCAAAAAAAAAAACACAGTATGCAAAATTTGTTGAAAAAAAATTTATATAGCCAATTCTCCCATGATATAATCTTTACACCATTTTAATGTTTTGGCGTAAATTTATTTATTTATTTTTTTTTTTTTGGTGTTTGGGTTGGAGATGCCCTCAATCACTTAAACCTTTTTTACATACAAATTTAGCCCATTGTATGGAATATGCATAATAGCTTGGTAGTTGATTTCTACCAAACCACCCTATTCAATGATCCACAAGAACTATGTGCATTTAGAATAGACACTTAACAAAACAAATCAATACCAAATCATAAAAAAGAGGAATCCAATGGCGAGTTTTACAGCTATTAATGCATAAATGGAAAATAGACGTGGAGTGGAATGGAATACCTGGAACCAAGGTAGGCCTCTGCAGTGATGCTCCAAAAATCATGGGGCTATAGTTGGACTCGTTATAATAAAAATTCAAAATCAAATCTTTGATGAACCCAAAATAGAAAGGAGAAACCTCCATATCATCCTCAACAACAAATGCAAACTCGTTATCAGAGGCCGGCCACCAAGCCTCAAGCCACTGAGCTTGAAGGCCGGAATTTGAAGTCCGATAATGTACTAACTTATCTCCGTAATCCCACCTGAACCCATCAACAAAATCAAGTATTGTTTTAGAAAGATTTAACCTTTCATCCAAAATCGAAGACCCTTTTATTGGATCCTGACGAGGAGCGGTTATTATGGGAATGTGGTCGATATAGACATGAAGGTGCACTGTGGTGTAGTTGTCATAATGCGCTTTGGAAAGCGAATTTAGGCAACGAGTGAGAGATGAGAGGCGGTTGAAAGTGAGGACTTTGATAATGAGACTAAATTTTGGAGGGGTAGTACTAGTATGAGTATTGTAACGGTGCCGGCAGCCTTTGTCGGCGACGGGAATGCTGCTGCACGTGTGGAGAATGAGATGAGGAGGTGGGATCATGGATTGCAAAGAAGGTAATGAAAGAAAGGCTAAGGAAGAAGAGGAGGAAGAGGATGAGAGGTATTCTGTTACACTGTGGCCCCATGGATGGAATAACTGTTGAAATATTAATTTGAAATGTCTAGAAAATACATTGAAGAAAAATATAACTTGCAAGTAGTAATGAATTCAGATAATTCATTAGATAAAGTTGTATTAATGTATAAGATGAGGAAGTATTAATGTAGTGCAAGATAACCATATGTATTAATGTAGAAATTGACGCTTGTAAGTGATTTGTGTGTCATGCTATGTATAAATATCCATGTAATCCAAGCCATTTGAAACTAAGAAAGGAAGAATCGTTCAATAAAATATTTCTTCAAGTTGTGGGGGTGTATATATGTAAAGTAGTAGCTCTCCATTTTCACAACAAAGTGGTATCAGAGCCACTTGTGTTTGTGTTTGGAGATAACGATTTAAAAAATGATGTCAAATGGTACACCCCAATTGGTACCACAACTCACCAAAGAAAATTATGATAATTGGTGCATTAGAATGAAGGCTTTGCTTGGATCCTATGATGTGTGGGATCAAGTACAGAATGGTGTTGAAGGAGATAAAACCGCTACTAGGAAGAAAGATCAAAAGGCTCTCACACTCATCCATCAAGGATTGGATGAAAAAAATGTTCGAGAAGGTTGCTAGCGCAACCACTTCCAAGCAAGCTTGGGATATTCTTCAATCATCCTTCAAAGGAGTTGACAAAGTAAAGAAGGTGCGTCTCCAAACATTGAGAGGAGAATTTGAATCTCTACGAATGAAAGAGTCCGAATCAATTTTGGATTATATTTCAAGAGTATTGGCCATTACAAATCAAATGAAAAGAAATGGAGATGATATGGGAGAAGACCGAATTGTCGGTAAGATTTTGAGATCGTTGGACTCAAAGTTTAATTCTGTCGTCGTTGCAATTGAAGAATCCAAAGATTTGGACACCATGACCGTTGATGAACTTGCTGGATCGTTGCAAGCTCATGAAGAGAGATTGAAGGCACCGATCCAAGCACCGGTAGAAAAACTTTAAAAGCAAAGATATCACTAAAAAAACGTGACAAATTATGGCACATCTCAAAGAGGCCGAAGTCGTGCAAGTGATCGTGGCCAATTCAATGGTCGAGGCCGTGGTTTTGGAAGAGGTGGTCGAGGAGACACCTAGAACAATAATGAAGCTAGCCAAAACTACAATCCAGAAAGAAGCCGTGGAAGAGGTAGAGGATCAAGAGGAAGAGGTTACAGACCAAATCAATCAAGGTATGAAAAATCAAATGTTGAATGTTATAATTGTCATCGGCTTGGTCATTTTGCTTGGGAGTGTAAAAATAAAGTGGAGGAAACAAACATTTTTTTGGAGAGCAACAAAAATGATGAAGAAGTAGAACCCAATATGCTTCTCGCATGCCAAACTAATGAAGATGAAGAAAGTGATCAATGATATCTTGACTCGGGTGCAAGCTGTCACATTTGTGGCAAGAAAAATTTGTTTGTGGAGTTTGATGAATCCATCAATGGTGATATAACATTCGGTGATGCCTCGAAAGTCCAAATAAAAGGAAAAGGTACGGTTTTAATTAAGATGAAAGATGGAAGCCATCATTTTATTTCAAATGTATGTTATGTTACAAATACGAAAAGTAACATTTTAAGTTTGGGACAACTTTTGGAGGAAAATTATGACATACATTTGACAGATAAAAGTTTCACAATGAAAGATGAGAAATGGAAGATTGCTTGTCAAAGTGCCTGTGATGAAAAATAAAATGTTTTTGTTGAACATTTAAAGTGATCCTATGTGCTTGAAGTCTTGTTTTAAAAATTCATCTTGGCTATGGTATTTGCGTCTTGGACACATGAATTTCGATGGCATGAAATTTATGAGCGAAGGAAATATGGTGAAAGGATTGCCTTTCATAAGTCATCCAAATCAATTGTTTGAAGGATGTAGATCTTCTTGGCAAACAAGCAATTGTGTGAAAGTATGATCAGTTTGATGAAAGATGTATAATAATTAATACTATCCTTTTTGGTAAAATCTTTGAATTCATCATATCTATGATTAATGACAATAAACTGATGTACATGATGAGTCACTGTCCAGCACCCACATGCCCATTTGCATCATCTTTTTCTGAAGTACTGTTTCTGTATCAAATCGGGACGACCAGAAAACAAATTTCTTCTCATTCCCTGGAGAATTCAGCTTCGAATCTACACCGTCTAAATACAACCCGTATTCTGATTCGTTTATTCTGTCATACTTGATACCTTTCTGTTCCAGTAATCTTTTCAACGAATCGACGAAAAGGCCACCACCCAAGGAAAAGAGTCGTTCGATGTTAAAGAGCCTGCTGACACTGCAAGAACCTTGTTTACAAAATCATCATTCCATAATATAGAAGTAAAAGACGAGCTCCTGGTAAAAAGAATCTTCGACGTTTCCCCGATATAAAAATCATAAGCCGGATAAGGTAGATCAAGATTCAGATTACCATTCAAAAGAAGCGTGTTGGAGTCTACTAACCAGATATTATACTTAAATTCTATGGATTTCTTGATCACATACGAGATCGCATAAATCTCCTTCATAATCTCTGCACTAGGATCATGGATATTTAGGGACTTGTAGAAATCATTAGTTTCAATCACACTATGTCCCCTTCTTGACAGTTCCAATAACAAAGCAGACTTTGGGCCAACGAATACGTAGTTTTTTATATCTAACCGTTCAAAATGGCAAAGCAAGTTTCTAACTTTAGACTCGAAAGCTCGTTGTAGGTTAATTACTATCACGGTATTGAACTTCTGGATAGAATGAACGATCCTTTCAAGTTCAACAGGATTTCTGGCAATTCTATTAGGAATAACTTCTCTGAAACAGAAATCATACCACTTCAATGAACTTAAAGGCAGCAGCTTTGGAGAAGGGATGTTGTAAGTAGAATTTTCATCCACTAACCGTGAATCCGGGCCAAAAGATTTCATATAATTAATCCCAACGTCCCTATGGGATACAGAAAGAGCACTCTTATTCTTGAAATTGGTGTAAAGATTAAAATAACCGCGAGAGTGGACAAACTTGATAAACCATGGAGTCCAAATCTTCTCACCTAGGTCCCGGTACCACATTGTCGTCACCTACAAGTGCATATCACAAGTAGTTATGAAAGTGAGAAACCGGTCGTTAATTTAAGAGCCAAATTAAAGAAAAATTACAGAATGAAACATTACCATCCCACCAAGAAACGGTTTGATTCCCTTTGACTTGTGTATGTCATACCAAAGACGAAATTCTTTCCAGGGCCTGGGAAATAGGAGCTGACCCCAAGTTCCAACCAAGTGATACAATAACAAGGGACTTTCACTGTCAAGTTTCATTTTATTCCCATGGTTTCCTAGATGCCATATATGTTACAATAAATGTTATATAATGATATTCAGCTTATCAAATTAAATGGAATTCATCCGATATATAGTCCAAACTAAAAGATGTTATAAAAAACAAACCAAAGACATTGTGAGGAAAAGTCATTCCATAATCGCTTGTCCAAGTAATTTGACTGTTCTAGCTAATAAGTCGGCTATCATATCCCCAATATGTTCACATTCATTGTTAGTCTACTTCAGAGGACCAGTTGTTTCAACAATAATTAATTGTAGGGAGAACTCTCAAACTTGCACATATCTGCAGTGATAGGTCTATGTACGTCTTTGTTTTTATTTATATGGAAATGCTATCCAATTATGTATCGTTTGAATTTTGTCAGATGTCTCGGAAGGGACATGCAGAGACAGATCATACCATGTTGACAAGATACCCAAAGCCAAGATAATGAAAACTATTATGCATGAAATTCCCACATGCTAGGGAAGTTCTTACGATATGAAGAATTGTCAACCCTGGGTGTGACACAGGCTGTTTTAGTATATGAACTTATTTTGTGTATATGAGGTTGTCACACCCTAGGTGTGACAAAGGCTGATTTTGGTGATTGCAATTATTATAAGTAGGAACGTTTTTGGAAGTTTAGACAAAGATAATGCAAACTCTTGTAATCTATATACATTGATACATCGACGAATAGAAAAGGGAGAAATTTTCTTGTGAAATTCTTCATGGTATCAGTGATGTAAGAAGAAGAAGAAAAAAAAAAAAAAAAAAAAACAACGGATCAAAACGGCTAGCAATTGCGGCAAACTAGTGAACCAACGGTGGCAAACAGCAAAGCATGAACGTCGATAATTTCTTATTTGCGGGTCTGGTATTTTTCAAACTATCTCATCAGGAATCAAAGTTTTCTACTGTCCTCTGAATCGAGCGAGTTCTACGTCTTAGAGGCGATGATAGACAACAATTCGACATATCTGAGGTTAGAGGCATCGAAAAAGACAAGGGAATTACATACTATATAGGAATTTTCTTAAAATTTTATTGTTGTTTCTTTGTACAAACCCTCTTATAGAACCATTTGTTGTGAGGCCATTATTTCAGTCCACATTTGGATTTGTTATTCAAATTTTCCAGAGTGAAAAACTTGAGGAAAAAAAAATTTAATACTGGGAACCATGGCCAGCGATGGTGACAAAAAGGCGAACAAAAACATAGATGGTACATCGGTGCAGGTGCAACAACAATCTTCTGAGCATGCGGGACTTGCGAATATAACTTCGGCACAATGGTAGGGTATTTTGGACCTTCTCGCTTTACCTAAACCTGAATATTGCTGGACGGGTAAGTCACTGTGGATTATAGGTAGTGAGGCTACACACCATGTGACATGGATGTTAACTTTGATGATCGACGTCAAGAAAATTATAGATTGACCCCTCGGGACATTGCCGGATGGTCGTACTTCAACGGCCTGTAAGAATTATCATTTAGTAAAAGATAATTATATGTGGCCCTTAAGTTATTAATAATTATGTTGGTAAATAAATTATTGGTTTATTATCTAATTAAGGGTATTATGGGAAATCCTATGATGGTTAGGGTTTCACTCCGGAATATTCCATAATGCTTTAGGTCCCTAGTCTTGCCTATATATAGGGCGCTGTGTACCATCGGTTGGTGATCATCTGAGAAAATAGGCATAGACCGAGGAAGACTAATAGCACCATATCTTTTGTCATGTGCATATGGAGTTCTTCTCTATTTCAGGGCTTGGATCGCTGTGGCAAAACGGAGTCGAATAACAATGGATGTAGGAACGATCCAGATGATTTCTTCCGCTTCCGCTTATTCAGGTAATCTGAATATATCGTTTTCTAACATGTGGTAGCAGAGCCACCTATACTCCATATGCGATCTAATTATGTTTATGAATTGTTTGTATCGTTTTGAATAATTCATATGTTTATTCAGTCACCATAGATTACATTGATTTCCAGATAGGAATCATTCGTCATATTTGACTTAAAAATAAAAATAAAAACTATAATTGTTTTTTCCGGCGGATCACATTCACAGCCATCAGTTGAGCACCTACTTTAATCACCCGCCGCCGCCGTTGGTGGTGACAGGCCACATCAAGGCTGCGTTGGTAGCCACGGCGCCTGCATACGTTCGCCGGACCACTATTGTTTCTGGTGGCGTCAAGGCTGCAATGGTAGCCATAGCAAAAAAAAAAAAAAAAAAAACAATTTGCGTTTTGCGTTTTTTGGCGAGAGAGGATGACCATCATGTAGATGGCATTATTACTGTTGAATTGTTTCAGCATGAATTACTGGTGGGTATGGCTCGACACCAAGTGACCAGTGTCATTGAATTAGGTTTTGACATTTTGTTTTTCTGGACCTTTTTACCCATCTATTTGTCGGTAAGTAATACATTAATTAAATAAATAAAGGGTTGCCCATCAAGTGGTTGTATAATTGTGTTTTGTGTTTGAATTAAGTTGCGTAATTTTTGTGAAGTTCAACATGTTTGATATTTGATGATTTTCGGTTATTGTATATAATAACTAGCGCACATTATTGAGTCCGTGCGTATTTTATGAAGATTATTAAACCGAATCTTACGTGCCATATGAATAATAATTTATCATATTTTGTTAAATGATAATTGCAACACATCGAAAAACAAGTCCCATTGAGTTACGTGACTAATGATGTTGATCATTTATATAATACCAATTTAAGTTTAATTTATACTCATTTTGTGTACTTTTATTGTACATACTTTGTGATAAATAAATATCGTCACATTTTGTTAGCCGTAGACATTGACATTAAGCTTTAGTCACATATAATTTGTTTCTCCTACATATGGTTAAGGAATGACGTATTTTCATATTCCGTAATAAACCTATGTTTATACGTCGCATTTGTGACATATAAAGACTAGTCACATTATGATTAGTGGTTCGATTATGACATATTTATGATATAATTATTATGGAGGCGATAAACATGCATACTTGAACCATATTTTAAGTATTAAATTGCACATATTTATGTCAACATAAGATCTAGTTGACTTATGTAAAGTTGTCAATATTTTGAATGTCAATGGTGTCAAATGTTGGGTGTAGCCACAGCAGCCTGACATGATGATGCATAAATGTTTTGATCACTATATGTGAAGTGATTGAAAATTCATCGATATTCAGTGGAATTGACTAATGGTTCAATTAAATGGTGTGTCGGTATAAGAAATACATTTGTATTTACCCTTATTTAGTAACTTCTAAAATATGACATGTCATACGGTCGATTTTGAGTATAGCATAATGACTCAATGAATGACAAAATACTTAATCACGTATTGTTGGTGATTAAGAAGGCGAAAGTGATCGCATCATGTTTAGGGATCAATTTAATGCATATTTCATTTGCAATTAAAGGGTTGATTGACATATATGAGTGAACCATATCTTGTTTGTGCATTTGGTGGAACCTAATAATTAACTGGTTAAATTAATTAATGTTGTAGTCTTTTCATATCGTTATTGAAATACATTATTTGATTGTTTGTATTAAATGAAGAGACTATATAATCAACCGTATGTGTCACATTAAGATATTACTTTTTCTTGCATCTCTCGGAGTAGCCACAGCATCCGGAATGCATGAGAAGTAATGCAGCGATTAATCACATAATGTTTAGTAATTAAATGAGTGACTCATACATTTCGGACCAATTAGTTCATTTAGATAATGCCCGGCCCCACAGGGAGGCAATTACCTTTATGAGACTAATTGAAATAAGATGGAAATTAGCATAAAGATGAGGAGATTTATCTTATGCCCACAGTCTGAGATGGTCTCACTCTATCTGATTAATTCTCAGTCTTATTATTTATGATAGTAAATTCTATGTAGTGATTCTGACCTCTACCCACAGGAAGGCCGTGAATTTACTTTTAATCGAATTAACATTGGTTGATTACATCTAAGGCAACTCATATGATTGATTTGAATGCATTGGTCGAGGATCTTGTAATTCGTATGGGTGCTCCACCACTCACTCGGAATCACATTTATCAAGCGATGGGTTGATTTATGAGCATTTTAAGCGAATCAATCGCTTATGTTGGTGCTCTTAAAATAAAATTTAACCATTTTTGAAATGCATTTCCATTAAGGATAAAGTTTATTTTGACCCACCTAATGTTAGAGTTGTCCTCGATGACATATAATAAAATTGTTCGATCACGTACTTCTCATAATAGAAATTGGGTTATTAGTGTTGGTTTGTAGATCATTTTGGATTACTAATATTATGATTTTCCTATGGTCTTGGGTGATTTCTATTTGTGATAGTGTAATTAAATACATTTGTCATGTTTGAGTGTTCATAATTTTATGAACATAGAGAAACACGTGGTCTCTGAGTGTATTTGATCATTTGTATACGGCATGATGAGTGAATTTTGTGAGACATATAAGGAATATCGTATTGTCTCATTTTAAGAAATTACACTTAGAGGTAATCTTGTTCTATTAGTTTTGGTTAGGGACATTAAAGTATGTTATCTCGTAGTGCGGAAATTGCTATGTGTTAGATCTCGTATTTAGTTGTGATATTAGGTGAAGTGTTTGAGATCTTTACTTCACAATGTCAATTGTCGTAGGTCAAATTTTCATCATTAGATGAAATTATGAGGCTATCATCTTTTGGATAGTGAATCTCTCGTGCTCAACTTAAGATTTCAAATCTTTTATTACGTGGAGCATGATAGCCTCTTAAGTTATGTCTAACCTACATTAGATAGTTGACATCAATGAATATATCCTTTGTTTTGACATATGAAGTGGCGATATACTTCTACAAGGTAAACTAAAGTTGTGGTGGGTTGTAGGGCTTAATAGCTTTATTTATCACCATGACTTGAGTTTGTCGGGTTTGTATAGGGCAAACCATTAAATTTACTTGTTATGTCAAATTTTTAGATGAGATCATGATATAGTTAGTGTCTTTGTTCAATATTTTGGATGGCTTGAGTATTAGTCTCATATTTTGATATCATCCATTATTGTGGCTTCTTATCCTTACTAAAGCTTATATTGTCCACAAAGTTTTTATGGTGAGGGTAAAGTATGCTATTTTTGATAGTATAGAACAAAAGACATTTATGGCGGGAAAAATATATGTCATTTTCTCCTTGAATGATCCAATCACGATTATTTGTACCATCGTGTGATTGAGTGGGAGAATCCGTCAAAAATGACATTTATTAGTATCTAAGGAGTTAAAATTTATTTGAGCGTTGTGTAATATTGTTAGATTCTATTCAAGGTTGTCATTTTGACAACATTATGTTAATGGAAAGAATCATCTTTGAAACATTACACATTCGGATTTGACCTTGGTGTGACTAGAGTTTATGACTCTTGATATGTAATTTTGGTCAAATGAAGTGTTCATATGCAAATAGATATTTTGATAGATTCATTGGAATCGGAAGAGCTTGATCACATATTCTAACATAATGTGAAGTTAGAAACCATAAGGATTTTGGGAAATGCTAATTGAGTGAGAGTGATTGTTCTAAGTGATTAATAATAAGGTGAATTGCATCGATCGCATTTCATTGAAGAAGCTTAATTGATTTAAATGGAATATGTTATACTTCATATTAAGAGATTCAATTATAGATTGATCACATGTTGAGGACAATCACATATGGTATCTACTCATTTACAAACCACTAATTACGTAAAACAGTGAGAGTAAATTTCTCGATTATTAAAACCTGATTCTATTTGAGTTGTGTGCATTAATCTATCTGACAATTGGTTGGATGAATTAGTTCTTAAGAACATTATTATATTATGAGCATTGTTACATCCTGAGAAAATTCATGTTTGTACTAGTCTTTTGTTATTCATTATAGAGTTCCATATTGATGATTGAATAAATCATTTGGGAACTCATTTTTGTTATGATGAGCAAAATAATGCTAGATTTGTTGTTGAGAATTTTCTCTATAAGGAACTTAAGATTATCAATTCTTATCTGATTCTTGAAGAATTTTGTGCCCGTTTGTTGATTGTAGCTCATGATAGAAATATGGTTTATTTAACCATTGTAGTGGTTGTCATTTGTGTGATTAACCCTTTGAAATGTACACAACATGTGTTGGAGAACAAAAAGCTTTGAATAATTGTTTTCGGTTAGCAAGTATTTATATGGATTTTATAAACACGATTTGTTATAATGGTTTACATTGTAATGATGTTTTCGACCGATGGGAGTACTAACCATATTTTGTTAGAGCTATACTTATGATAAATAGTTTCCTTTAAAGTATATGTTGTATGATTTTGGCGAATCTCGTATCGATATAAGAGGTTCAATGAGATCATCTATGTCGGGATCTCGTTAAGCTTGCATCAACTACCTTTAAAGGTGAACTTGTGTATTGATTAGAGTAGCTCATTTTTAATAACCGAAAATTTTGTGTAGTTAAGACCACAGGCTTTATGAGTTTTGGCCTATGGTTGTTGATCGATCTTTGCTTACGGCCAATTTTTGACACATCGCATCCTCGCTCATATGAGGAATGATTACGATGATGAAATTAGCAAATCGACATTTATGGGACACGTTATCGAGGTAAGCTAGCTATAAGGCGAGTGTCAAGTAAGTGGAATAATATGACAATATAGATTGTGTATTTTGCGGCTTATGTTATCTCACAATTATATTGTACTCGTATTTGACTTATTGACACATAAAGATGATCGTCTGCGAACTCTCGAAATTTGTCAAAATAGACATCATAGTGATGTAGCAATTACATGAAAGTGCACGAGTTCATGTGTGAGTGAATCCATTTGGATTACGGGACCCCGAATGACATATTGATTAGCTCGTTCATAAAAGGTTTACTTGGTGGTTGATATTGCACATTGTAATTTTGGAAGGAGTGTTTGTTTTATTGAGCATAACCGCCATAGTTCTTGTGTATGTATTGATCGGTTGAAGTTGTGTTAATAAACCAAAGAGTGACATTTTGAGCATGCAAATCCGTTGTCATTCATTAATGATGTGCCAACATAACTTTCCGGGCCAAGTGGGAGAATGTAAAATTATCATTTAGTAAAAGATAATTATATGTGGCCTTAAGTTATTAATAATTATGTTGGTAAATAAATTATTGGTTTATTATCTAATTAAGGGTATTATGGGAAATCTATGATGGTTAGGGTTTTCACTCCGGAATATTCCATAATGCTTTAGGTCCACTAGTCTTACTATATATAGTAATTTGCTGTGTACCGTCGGTTGGTGATCATCTGAGAAAATAGGCATAGACCGGAAGACCTAATAGCACCATATCTTTGTCATGTGCATATGGAGTTCTTCTCTATTTCGAGGGCTTGGATCATTTGTGGCAAAGCGGAGTCGAATAACAATGGATGTAGGAGCGATCGGATGATTTCTTCGCTTCCGCTTATTGGTAGTGTCTGAATATATCGTTTTCTAACACGGCCTCAATGAGGAATTTGTTATTTTGTGCGGTAACATACATCTTAATAATGTTGTATACCTTCCCAATTTGGTTTGTAATTTATTTTGGTGTCTCGGTTTCTTGATAAGAATAATTGTTGCATGCAACTCACAAATACAACTTGTGTGTTATGAATGACCGAAAAGCGAAGGCGATTGGGTGGTTGAACGTGAAGATGGAGTTTTCTTTTTCCACAGGGTTCTTATTGCCAAGGTCATAGCATTGATGGCGGAAAATCGATGGATTTGTGGTACTGGCGTTCGAGACATCCATTGGAAAAGGTCGTTAGAAAAATTCCCAACATTATTATTCCTAATAGTTTTAATAAAGATGGTTGTGATGCGTGTTTCCATGCCAAGCAACCTCGTGAACAGTTTCCTCTTAGTAGTAGTCGTGTTAGTGGAATTTTTGAATTGGTTCACTGTAATTCGTAGGGTCCTTATGGTACTCGCTCCACTTGCGGAGCCTCTTATATTTTGCCGATAGTTGATGATATTTCATGTTATGTCTGGGTATATTTACTTTATAGTAAACAAGAGATTGCAATGTTTTTTGGATTTGTGGCATTAATTGGCGTCAGTTTAATGCCAAAATTGCTCGTGTTCGTAGTGACAATGGGAATGATTTTAAGTGTTTAAATCCATATTTTGGAAACACAGCGTTATTTTTAACATCATGCGTAGCTACGCCACAACAAAATAGGCGTGTGGAATGTAAGCATCAACATATTCTAAATGTTGCACCTGACTTTACGCTTTGAGGACATTTTCCTATTAAATTAAATTTTGGGGGAATGTGTATTTGCAGCTTGCTATTTAATTAATCGGTCTAGTGTTCTAGACTATATGACACCTTATGAATGTCATTGGGAAACCCCCGGTCTTGATGCGCTCCGGGTGTTGGGATGTTTATGCTATGCTCGTAATCATCATCATAAAGGCAAAAAAATTTATTTATCATGATGCAAATTATTTTTATCGAGTTATCCTTTTGCCAAAAAAGGGTGGACACTTACCGATTTAAGCGGAAGAACTCTTTGTTTCTCGGGATGTAAATTTTTTGAGCATGTGTTTCTATATCTAACCAACCCTCTCATATGGATCCGTCTCTTGAGAACATTGTGGTTCTGAGATAATTTTTGTGTGACACGGATGAAGATACCGTTGGGGTTACTTATTTTCAACCGGTGACTCCCACTCTTCCACCGTAGGGGGGGGGGAGTGGTGGAGAGGTTACAGGGGATGAGCTATCAAACGTTGTAACTGTTGGAGAAAAAATAGGGAAAAGGAAAAATGATTTTTTAATCAATTTTTGTAACCACTTTATGAGCCGGTTTTGATTACACTCTTGTATATTTTATCAAGAGTGTATGATGACTTTGAAAACTAAGTACGACGTAGTTGAAGATAGGTCTTTGAATCATTCAATTCGGATAACGGATGAATGAGAAATTAAGGTTTAAAGTTGGTTAGTTAAAGTTGAAGTGTTGGAAGCTTTTCTCAATATATAAGTGGGAGAAGTTTGTTAAATGGTATAAGCTCCAAGGAAAGAGAGAGATTTCAGAATGATTTTAGTTAAACGATGTTCTGCTAAAATTGCCAGATGCGCGTACGCGCCGCCCGCCCGCCCGTGCCCGTTGCCCTTGGGCTTGGGCTTGGGGAATTGGGCCTGAGGCAATACTAATTTTTTGGACAAAGTTACATTGGAGTCTGAGTAATTCGATTCAATTACATGCTCGATTCGGCTGTCTCTTGTCTCTTCATCTACTACTGGGCAATAATGCTGTGAGTTAGTGGAGTTAAGTAAACTCCTTCAAGCTGATGGAGTTAAAGTCACATTAGTGAAACTCCTCATTGATGGCTTCAATAAACTTCAAAGGTGATGGAGTTACATGATTCTTTCCTCCTGTATAAAGGTCTTCTCTTTGCAATAATAAAGAAATTGTTCTTCTTCTTTCTGGTTGTTTATTGAGAGTTGGAAGCATAGTGATTTTTTATGCAAAAATTACATTCTTAACTGTTTAGACAACACTCTATATAGTTTCTATTGTATGTTTGAGTCTTCTAAAGCATTGTGGCTTTCATTAGAGAAAAAAATATAAAACTGAGGATGCAGGTGCTAAGAAATTTATAGTAGGTAAATTTCTGGACTATAAGATGGTCGATTCCAAAACCGTAATTAAACAGGTTGAGGAATTACAAATCATTATATCCGAAATTCTAGAAGTGGGTATCGTAATTTGTGAAGTTTTCAAGTAGCTTGTGTGATTGAGAAACCACCTTCGTCATGGAAGGAATATAAAAGTTATCTCAAACACAAGCGAAAGCGGATGTCTATGGATGATCTGATTGTCCGACTCCGTATAGAGGAGGACAATAGAGGATCCGAAAAAAAACTCTCTGTGCAGGTTGGACAGGCCAAGGCACATGTTGCTGAGGTCAAGAATCAGATGAGGAAGAAAACTGGACAATCTTCCAAGAAAACTGTTGAATTGTCCAAAAAACCAGAAACTGCATACAAGTTCAATGGTGAATGCTGCAATTATGGCAGATTTGGGCACCGTGCAAGTGAGTGCCGTGGGAAGAATCCATTTCAGCCAAAAGCACATATGGTGGCGGTGGTGATGATGACATGTTACTGCTGCTTCTTGTGTGAGTGTAATGTTGTGGGAATCCAAGACAGTGGACACTAGAGCCATAAGACATGTTTGTCTTTGACCGTGGGGTGTTTCAACCTATAAGGCTAAGTGGTAAGCGTGGATGGGTAACTCTTCCCGTTCAACTATTCGAGGGAGCAGGAATGTGGTTACGAAGATGACTTGAGGGAAGAAGGCGACATTGACCAATGTGCTCCGTGTTCACGACATTCGTAGGAATTTAGTTTACGGTGCTATGTTAAGCAAGGCTAGTTTCAAGATGATGTTTGGTTCTGATAAGGTCATTCTGACAAAAAATGATGTGTTTGTTGGTAGAGGCTATCTCACCGAGGGGATGTTTAAGCTTAATGTAATGGCTATTATGCCTAAGTCTATTGTGCCCGATGAGGCTAATTAAATTGCAACTACTTCTGCATACTTGTTTGAGTCTTCTTGTTTATGACATAATCGATTAGGACATGTTAATAATAAATCAATTCGTACAATGATGAATTTAGATTTATTACCTAATTTAAAGTTTAATCAAACTGAAAAATTCCAAATATGTGTCGAAGCTAAAATGACTAAGACACCATTTCCTTCAGTGGAAAGAAACACAGAACCGTTAGATTTAATTCATATAAATTTGTGTGATTTAAAATTTTTGCAATCGAGAGGCTGTAAAAAATACTTTGTAACATTTATCGATGATTGTACACGATACTATTATATCTATTTGCTAAGTAGCAAAGATGAGACAATTGAAGCTTTTAAAAACTATAAGAATGAAGTCGAAAACCAACTTAGCAAACGAATTAAAAAGATTCGTAGTGATAGAGGTGGTGAAAATGATGCACCATTTAATGAAATATGTTCACAATCTGACATTATTCATCAAACTACTACTCCATATACACCTCAATTAAATGGTATTGATGAACGCAAGAACCGTACTCCAAAAGAAACGATGAACGCTATGTTGATAAGTTTGGGTTTACCTCAGAACTTGTGGGGGAGGCAATCCTCTCAGCAAATGTAATTCTTAATAGAATTCCATCAAAAAAGATGGATAAGACCCCATATGAGTTGTGGAAAGGCCATAAGGCAAGCTACAAATACTTGAAAGTGTGGGGGTGTTTAGCAAAGGTAGAAGTGCCTAAACTAAACAAATAAAGATTGAGCCTAAAACAATAGATTGCATATTTATTGGATATACAAATAACAGTAGTGCATATAGATTTCTAGTGCATAAATCTGACATTCCTGATGTACATGTGAATGTTGTCATGGAATCAAGAAATGCTATATTTTTCGAGGATGTCTTCCAAATAAAGACAAAAACAAAGAAGATACAAGTCCAAATAAGCAGACGCATGAATCCACAAAGGATACCACTCCAGAAAATTAGGAAATAGAACCTTATAGAAGTAAACGGGCTAGGACTTCAACGTCATTTGGTCCGGATTTTCTCGCCTATATGGTAGAAAACGGTCCAAGAACATATGTTGAGGCTATGTCAAATCTAGAAGCGCCTTCTTGGAAAGAAGCAATCGAAAGTGAAATAGACTCCATTATGCAAAACCACACATGGGAATTGGTTAATATTCCACCGGAGCATAAAGCACTTGGTTGTAACCAGATTTTTAAGATAAAGCTTAAAGCTGATGGATCTATTGATAAATATAAGGCCGGATTGGTAGCCAAAGGTTATCGACAAAAGGAGGGTCTTGATTTTTTTGATACATATTCAACGGTAATAAAATCACTTCGATAAGGGTTCTTATAGCGATTGTTGCGGTCTATAACTTGGAAATCCATCAAATGGATGTTAAGACTGCCTTCTTAAATGGTGAATTGGAAGAAGAAATATACATGGAACAATCCGAGGGGTTTGTAGTTCCAGGTCAAGAACACAAGGTGTGTCGACTCGTTAAATCATTGTATGGGCTAAAACAAGCACCAAAACAATGACACCAAAAATTTGATCAAACGATGTTGTCAAATGGGTTTACAATTAACGAGTGTGACAAATGTGCCTACATCAAGAACACTTCTAATTCTTATGTGATGGTATGTCTTTATGTTGATGACATTTTGATCATGGGAAGTACTCGTGATATAATCATGAATACTAAGAATATGTTGACAAATTTGATATAAAGGATATAGGAGTTGCAGATGTAATTTTAGGGATTAAAATTTCTAGAATGTTTGATGGGCTAGCTTTGTCACAGTCTCATTATATTGAGTCTGTTCTAAAAAGATTTAATGTCTTTCATGAAAGTCCAGTGAAAACTCCAATTGACATAAGTTTGCACTTTGTCAAGAAAAAAGGTGAACATGTATCTCAATTGAAATATTCACAAATCATAGGTTGTTTGATGTACATAACTAATTGTACTAGACTAGACGTAGCATGTGCTGTGAATAAACTAAGAAGGTTTACAAGTAATCCAAGTGAGGATCATTGGAAAGCTTTGAATAGGGTATTAAGGTACTTAAAGTGAACAATGAATCAGGGATTACGGTATAAGAGATATCCAGCAGTATTAGAAGGATACTGTGAAGCAAATTGGATATCTGACTCAAAAGATTCAAAATCCACAAGATAAGTATTCACTATTGGTGGTGCTGTAGTGTCATGTAAATCCATAAAGAAAACATGCATAGCTTGTTCCAAGATGGAATCTAAGTTTGTTGCATTAGATAAGGCAGGAGAAGAAGCAGAATGGCTTCGTAATTTCCTAGAGGATAATCCATCATGAACTAAGCCTACTTCTCCAATAAGCATACATAATGATAGCCAATTGGCTATAAGTCGAGCACAAAATAGTATGTATAATGGTAATTTTCGACACATACGTCCTAGACACAATACTATTAAACAACTGATCTCTAATGGTATGATATCCATCGATTTTGTTAGATCGAAAGAGAATCTTGCGGATCCTCTTACCAAAGGTTTACCAAGAGATCAAATGTCAAAATTGACACTCGGAATGGGACTAAAGACTATTACGACAGAAACTTTGTAATGGTAACCCAACCATGTTGACTGGAGATCCCAAGATCATGGTTCAAAGGGACAACTAAGTCACGAAGGTTCAGTGAACACTTACCCATTTTGTGAATGAAAGTGTTATCTGTCAGTGGTGTAAAGGTTAAGTGAGATTCATATACTTGGTTATTTCAAGTGGGGTATGGCAGAATACTCTTGATAAGAGATCACCTATGTAAGTGTGAAGTGGGGCCGCTTCTGTGAGAATTCAGAGGCTAGAATTCACTAACGCACTTTCTAAAACCAGGGGTGATTCATGGACAAAATGAACACAACCATGAGAACCAAATATGGTGTTAAGAGAAATATTGTGTGAGTACTATTATGCAGTTTTACAATAAAAATTTGAGCAGTTCAAGACATAGTTCACTGAATAGCCGAGTATATCCGATAGTATTTCACTAAGACAGGTTCAAAGCCAGAAGCTACCTCTCCTGGTGCAATATTTTTCTGTCAGAAATCACTTTAGAGTCTTCATGTGCATTAATTTCCATTCATGTGGGGGATTGTTGGAGAAAAAATAGGGAAAAGAAAAAATGATTTTAATCATTATAAAATGAATTTTTAATCATTTTTTACAACCACTTTATGAGCCGGTTTCGATTACAGTCTCGTATAATTTATCAAGAGTTTATGATGAGTTTGAAAACTACGTACGATGTAGTTGAAGATAGGTTTTTAAATCATTCAATTCGGATAACGGGTGAATGAGAAATTAAGGTTTAAATTTGGTTAGTTGAAGTTGAAGTGTTGGAAGTTGAAGAGTTTAACTTTTATAATCCCACATTGGAATTGTGCTAAGCTTTTCTCAATATATAAGTGAGAGGAGTTTGTTAAAGGGTATAAGCTCCAAGGAAAGGGAGAGAGTTCAGAATGGTCTTAGTTAGGCGATGTTCTGCTAAAATTGCCACACGCGCGCGCCGCCACTGCCCGCCCGTGCCCGTTGACCTTGACCTTGGGCTTGGGCTTGGGGAATTGGGCCTTTGTGGGCCTGAGGCAATACTAATTTTTTGGACAAAGTTACATTGGATTATGAGCAATTTGATTCAATTACAGGCTCGATTCGGCTGTCTTTTCATCTGCTACTGGCAATCATGCTAAGAGTTAGTGGAGTTAAGTAAACTCTTTCAACTGATGGAGTACTCCTCAACTGATGGCTTCAATATACTTCAAGGCTGATGGAGTTACATGATACTTTCATCCCTATTAAATGTATTCTACTGCAATGGAAACCACACCAGAACTACAACACAGATACATACTACTACATAAAGGTCTTATGTTTTTGTAATTTCATTTTTCATTACTGTACTTGTAATTTTCTTTTAGATTAATAAAGAAATTGTTCTTCTTCTTTGTGGTTGTTTATTTTATTTCGCATACGATACTACGGGAATAACAGTAACTATGGTAACTCATCCGGAGCAAGGAGGGGTCGAGGTAACAGTAGAGGTAGAAGAGTTGGGAAGAGGCAAACGACAAAAATTTCCCAATTAGCGGTATCAAGAGTTCGTGACGCATACACCCCTGGAAAAGAAAATCCCATCTGCGCACTCGCCTGTTTCATAAACTTCCTTAGATACTCTGTATTCTCTTACACATTTTGTTGATTATGATTGGTTTTCTAATAATTATCACAAGTATCTGGCATCTATTACTGCAGGTAACCCTCATCGCACTTTTAAGGAGGTTGTCAAGTATGGGGGATGGAGGCAGACTATGGCTGAGGAGATTCGGGCATTCGAAGATAAGAGAACATGGGAGTTGCAACCATTGCCTCCTGGGAAAAAGGCCTTTGGGAGTAGATGAGTATATACAGAAAAATATGATGAAATTTGGAGTCACCTCATTTGGATTTGGAGAAAACACTACTGTATATGATTTCTGCCCCTATCATATATAATAATCGGATAAATTTTGGCGAGTTCTATTAGCACCATCTTTTTACTATTGGCACCCTTTATTTTATAGTTTTCATTTACTTCACCACTCTGCCAAATCACTTTTTGGCACCACGTTACGCGCGTCAGAGCCACTCACGTTTTTTTTTCGCTCAGAACGTCAGTGGGTCTAACGTTTTACACGAATGGTACATTTATAACTATAAAATCAGTGTCACTATCGTTGAGATTGAAAATCAACGTCACTTCCAGTGACGCTCGTATCGCAAAACGCACGTCAGTGCCACTACCGTTATATCTGTTGTTCAAAATAATAAAAATATACAATGGGGTGCCAAAAGTGATTTATAGGGTGCCGAGAGTAATCGTGGTGCCGTGAGTATTTTCGTGGTGCCGATAAAAACCGGCTAAATTTTTTTATCATGTAAATAAATATACATAGTAATACAAAATTGATACATCTAAATAAATACTACCTCCGTCCCAAAATATAAGTCTGTTTAACTTTTTGAATTTGTTACATAATATACAGATTTTTGTCCGAAAGGACAAAATCATTAAAAAATCGGGATAGAAGGAAACTGTAATTTAATAAAGACAAAAGTAACAATTATGAAGTAACAAATATGAAGTAACAAATGTGGAATGGAGTAAATATAAAGTAACAATTGTGAAACACAAAGTAACATTAACACGTGAAGTAACAATTATAAAGTAACAATTGTGATTTTTGTCCTTTATAATCATGAAAATGTTACTTTTGTCCTTCCAGACCCATTTATTAATTTTTTTGTTATTGTGGCCACTTCCCCCCATAATATAAGTTCATTTAGAATTCTAATTGAGTACTTTTTTTTTTTCTTTCTTTTACCCCTAATTTATTATGAATTCACCTATTGTACAACTATTACATTATTGAGAATCAAATGGTATTATAGACTTTTACCATTAAAATTAATGACACTTAACTACTTTTTTAATTTGTGTTAAAAGGTCTAAACGGACTTACATTTTGGGACGGAGGTAGTATTAATAAGATTTTGCTTATGAAATATAAAAGTACTAACGTGCGAAATGTTTTTCTCCCTCTAAAAACATTGTTTTTAATGCGCGAATTATTTATTTATGTGAGTGGAATGGTTAACGTGTTCGGATAATGTGATATCTAATCCGGTTTTTCTCATATATATCGCAAGACGTATAGTTGTGTTTATATATAGTACTACATCCGCCCCAAAATGTAAGTCAGTGTGGGTTTTTCACACAGATTAAGAAAATTGGTTAAATGTCATTAATATTTATAAAAAAGTCTTAAATGACATTTGACTGTTATTAATATAAAGTAGTGAAAAGTGGGCAGGTATATAATAAATGATGGGTAAAAGGAGAAAAATATAATAAATGTTTAATTGGTTATTTAAATTGACTTATATTATCGGATAAAACCAAAAAAACTAAATGAACTTACATTTTGAGACGGAGGTAGTAGTGTTTTTCTTTGAATCAAATGAGGTAGAAAAAATGGTCTTTGCACCATTGCGATTCAACTTATACACAACATTACCTATGCACCGCACCAAAACGATAGTCAGAAAGTCAGTTTTGAGTCAAGAATCAACTTTGGACTGAAGAATCAAATTTCTGAAGGTTTTCTCTATGTTTTGATGTGGGGCACCGGTAGAATCAGCAGGGTGTAAATAATAAACAAACAAAAAAAAACACTAGTATGCATTTTTCTACTTTAAAAAAAAAAAAAAATCTAGCATTATCACCCCCAAAACCCATGATCCAGCGTCCGCCGGTGATGACTTGCCCCCATTCCCCGTTTTGGTGAAATGTGTTGGCTCCCATGCAACCCCATTTTAGTGCTGCACCGTGTCAGGTCACCGGACACACAATTATTATTATTATTATTATTATTATTATTATTGTTGTTGTTGCTTAATGTTTTAAGTTGTTGTGTGTGTAGTTTAATTTAATTATTGTGTAATAAATGTGTACAAAATATTTATTGTATGTCATTAATTTAGTTAGGGGGTTCTATTGGCACACTCATTTTTACTACTAGCACCTTATTACTTCCGGCACCATAAAAAATTACTCCCGACACCACGGTTGTTTTTAATGAACAAAACGTCAGTGGCACTGTTGTTGCTATTGAAAACCAATGTCAGTGACACTGACGTTGGTGTTCAAAAACGAACGTCAGTGGCACCGACATTTACGTTATATAAATGTCACAACTTAGAAACAACAGTGCCACTGACTTTCGTTTTTGAATAGCAATGACAATGTCACTGACGTTGGTTTCAATAGTAACAACAGTGCCACTAATGTTTTGTTCATCAGAAAAAATAATCAAAAAATGGATGTCATTAGTAAAAAAAGGTGTGCCAATAGAACCACCCTTTAGTTAAATGGGTTTATTGTTAAAAAGGACAATTTGAACACAGAAATATGGAAAAATGACATTGGAATTTTTTTTTCGGGTAAAAAAGACATGTCCTTATTTTACTGTGATAGTGAAACATTAGATTTGAGGTCAGTTCCACTGCAGCAAACAGTGGATTTTGGGTTATGAACAGTGTATTTGTCTTTATCACCCAATTTATATTTCCACTATCTTGATTCCTATTTTCTCCTCTCTTTTTTTTTTGTCATTTTAAACCACCCCTAGTTAAATTACATTACTTACTTATATGAATGAAATATATTATTTATTTATTTATCATACATTAATTTTTACATTTATTGTTATTTGATGAAATAAATATATTTGTATTTATTTTCGGGAAAAAAAAAAAGAAATATTTTCTTGGTGTAAAATTTGATGTTGGATGGTTAGAGAATAATGATGTATCTGTACACCATTTTGATATTTTGGCTTTAAAAAAACTGGTGTTTTGGGTTGGAGATGCCCTGGGTCACTTAAACCTTTTTATATACAATTTTAGCCCATTGTATGGAATATGCATAATAGCTTGGTAATTGATTTCTACCAAACCACCCTATTCAATGATCCACAAGAACTATGTGCATTTAGAATAGACACTTAACAAAACAAATCAATACCAAATCATAAAAAGAGGAATCCAATGGCGAGTTTTACAGATACAGAGCTATTTTTTGTTTTTGTTTTTCACAGATACGGAGCTATTAATGCATAAATGGAAAATAGCCGTGGAGTACGTACCTGGAACCAAGCTAGGCCTCTGCAGTGATGCTCCAAAAATCATGGGGCTATAGTTGGACTCGTTGTAATAAAAATTCAAAATCAAATCTTTGATGAACCCAAAATAGAAAGGAGAAACCTCCATATCATCCTCCACAGCAAATGCAAACTCATTATCAGAGGAAGGCCACCAAGCCTCAAGCCACTGAGCTTGGAGGCCGGAATTTGAAGTCCGATAATGTACTAACTTATCTCCGTAATCCCACCTGAACCCATCCACAAAATCAAGTATTGTTTTAGAAAGATTTAACCTTTCATCCAAAATCGAAGACCCTTTTATTGGATCCTGAAGAGGAGCGGTTATTATGGGAATGTGGTCGATATAGACATGAAGGTGCACGGTGGTGTAGTTGTCATAATGCGCTTTGGAAAGCGAATTTAGGCAACGAGTGAGAGATGAGAGGCGGTTGAAAGTGAGGACTTTGATAATGAGACTAAATTTTGGAGGGGTTGTAATAGTATGAGTATTGTAACGGTGGCGGGGGAGAGGTGTAGGAGTGCAGAATGGGATGAGGGAGGTGGGATGGAGTGCAAAGAAGGTAATGGAAGAAAGGCTAAAGAGGAAGAGGAGGAAGAAGAGGATGAGAGGTATTCTCCTAGATGGCGGCGCCATATGGATGGAATAACCAGAGAGATGAAATCAGGAATTGATGGTCAGGTGGGCTAATGGATAATATTTGTAAGGTCATGTGAGTTGAATTAAGACAACTAACAATGGTTGACTGAATTATATAACGTTTTTTATGTATCGAAAATAAAAACCTAATGGACTGTGTTTCGTTCCTAGAAATAACGGAATCGGAAGGCTCCAAGCAGACCATTGTACCTTGTGTTGTGTACTTGAAATGTTCGGACGGGAGGGGCTAGTGCCAGAGCATATATCTCCTACTAGAGCAATTAGTCAAAAATGCCCTTATGTCTTTAGCACCTCCTTTCTTCCCTGAAAAATGTCTGACCCGCTAATTTACTTATCACTGATAAAAGAAGCAATAAAAGGAAACTAGCTTTGTTTTCAAAAAGAAAATTCAACTTTAAATGTATTTATATAACAATTGTTTAAAAATAACTACACGTATTATAAGGTGGTGTGTCTTTCATGAATCAACAAAAGAACAATAGGACCAAAAACAAATGAAGATAATGGGAAAAAAAAATGGTGAAATTTCTATCATTTTTGAAGATTTTGATACAAATAAGAGTGTTCAGAAATGAAAAAATACAACCAAGTAGTTTGGCTCAAATGGTAAATGACTTGAGAATGCCTAAGGATAGGTCATCGGTTCGATTCTTACGATCGTCGTGTTGAAAGAAGCTCTTGAGTCGTGAGTCTTACACTGAGTAAAGTGGAGGCTCTGTGAGCAGCGGCCGAGAGCGAACTCCGAAATAGTCGGATCAGTTAGTTCCGGATACCGGAGGTTTTAAGCACAAAAAAAAAATTGAAAAAATAAATAGAAGAAGTTAGTTGTGTAAGAGAATAGGAGGAAAAAGGTGGAAACGCTCTTTTTTTAATGTAGATGTCATATTACTAATGTGATGTTTGTCAACTGATATAAGACAATGGGAGCTGGTCTATACAGGCAAACACTAAGAAATTTTTAGGGTATTTCATATTTGTGTTGATGCATAGTTATTGCTTAAGTGATTGCCTTGGAAGGAATTTTGCGGCTCTGGCAACAATACCATAAGATACTACCTCCGTCCTAAAATATAAGTTCATTTAACTTTTTTGTTTTGTCCCATAATGTAAATCCATTTAAATAAGGGGGAATGAGGGAGAAGAACAAAAATATTTCATCAATTAAGTAGAAGGACAGTCTTTTGAAACTTTTTCATAAATGACAAAACTATTTATTCATTGTTTAAATTCATATTTTAAATTCACTGTAAAAATTCATTATCGAAATTCACTAATTTTCAAAATTCATTGTCGAAATTAAGGGATTCATTGTCGAAATTCATTTGATATCGGGATTCATTTGAGGAGATTCATTGATTTTTAGGAATTCACTGTTTGTCATACCATTATAAAATTATGCGGTTGTCATTCTCCTATAAAAAATATGTAGTTGTCGCATTCTTAAAAATATTTCAGATTGTGTCGCTATCCCTAATTTTCCATTTAAATAACCAAGGAAGTATTTATTACATTTTTCTTCTTTTACCCCTTATTTATTATATATCCATCCACTTTTCACTACTCTGCATTAATAACAGTCAAAGGGCATTTTAGATTTTTCCATCAAAATTAATGACAAATAACCAATTTAACCAACTTCTTTAATCTGTATGAAAACACCAAATTGATTTATATTTTGGGACGGGGATAATTATAATGCACTGGTCGTTGGAATTTGATTTACCCATGTTGTAAACAAAAATAAAAATAAAAACTAAAGCATGACATGTGAAGCGCATACGACGCCTCTATCCCTAAAATGAAGATAAAAATAGAGTTTTACTCCAAATAGCCTCTACTATTTATTTTTAGGGATATGAGCAACGCATCCTCTTGTGGGGATCTGCACTATATCTTACGCTAAACATATTTAATTGTTAAAAATTATAGGGATCTTTCTTTGGAGTGAAATAATAAATATTTAATGTGTATAAATAGAGTTGTGAGGTAGAATATGTATTATTTAATATTATTTGAAATGTTATAGGGATAAGGATATGGATGTTGTTGTAGAGGTTTTTGAATTGAGATGTTGTGAAATAAAAATATATATTATTTATATTATTTTAGGGATAAAATTTAAAGACTCTGCTGCCTAAACGACACTATCGGCCAATTGCTCTAGCACAAGCATATATGCTCTGTCAACCGCGCCTCATTTTCCTAACATTTGTGTAAAAGTCTTGTTTTGGTAAAATCATAAATGCACGGTTATTCCCAATTAAAATAATCAGTTACATTTATTGTCTTACTCTTGTTGGACAACTGATTTAATGGTGTTTTAGAACCACAAAAACCATAATTTCATCACTTTTTAATCAATTCGAATTTTGAAATGATTAGCTTTTTTTATTTAAAATAGGGATCCATCATGCTTAACTTCTCTTGGTTTGAAACCACAAGTCCCAACTTAAATTTTCCCTTGTTGGAATACAATGACTTTTGGGTATAGAAAATGCCCTCTCATAAAAAAAATTATAGGAAAAAAATACAATTTACCTTCTTAGACTACCATGCAAAAATTGCGATTTTAAATTTTTATTTGTCAATTTACATCTTTAAACTATAATATATGTAAAACTTACTGTCTAAAACTATCATTTGATCAATTTACAACCACAAATAATTATTTTGTTCAATTTACACCAATTTATTCATACCGGGTTTAAAGAATCTTTAAATTATTCACAAAAATGTCTTTTCATCAATATATCTTCTTAATACTTTTGGGAACTACTCTTGACCACCACCGAGGGTCCAAATGGATAATTCTTCCCTAGTCATTTTATTTACACCGTAGACACATGTGGATGATTCTGGATCATACAGTTTAAATTTGAGTTGAAACTATGTGATCCATATTCATCCACATGTTTTACTCCTTAAATAGACTCACCATAAAAGAACTTCCCGGTCCAAATATGTTTTTGTTTCCTGGTTACATTGTAAATACTCGTGTCTCTTATAAGGGTAGGTTTTTCATACATAAAACCCTTCTTATATATTAATTATTTATGTAATGATTAGGGAACAAGAAACTATTTTAATTAAATAATTTACTTGTCTTAAATCCTAACTTAACTAGGAAGTATCCATTTAATGCATAAATTACTTCCAATATCCTCATTCAACAAAATACACGTACAAACTCCTCTCAGTAGAAATTTCACAATAAACCCTCATCTTCCTTTATTCGACTGATGTAAGTCAACTTGATGACTTATTTTTACACCATTTTACACTACTTTCGATACATTTTTAGTGTTATCGTACCTGTTATTTCCAACTGCTAGAGCACAAGTATATATGCTCTATCAATAGCGCCTCGTTTTTCATACATTTGTGTAAAAATCTTGTTTTGGAAATTATAAATGCGCGGTAATTCCCAACTAAAATAATCAATTATCATTATTGTACTACTCTTGTTGGTCAACTGATTTTATTGTGGTCTTTTATGGTGGTCCCGGACCACAAAGACCATCATTTCATCACTTTTTAATCAATCTTGATTTTTAAATGATTAGTTTTTTTAATTACTATCTCCGTCCCAAAATATAAGTCATTCTATACTTTTAGATTTGTCTCACATTATAAGTCATTCTACATTACCTTCTAACGGGGATCGAACACTGATTTTCATGCCAGATTATAGTCTAGCTCACCACTAGACCGATGCATCCTGTGCTAAGTCATTCTACATTACCAATAGAACATTTATTACCCTTTGATCTCTATCTTACCTCTAATTTATTATCAATCCAACAACTTTTTATTCCTTAACAACCATTGCATTAATGATAGTCAAGGGGCATTTTAGATATTAACCTTTAAATTTCTGACATCACCATTTTTCTAATTTGTGTAAAAATATCTAGTATGATTCATATTTTGGAACGGATGTAATAGTACAAAATGGGGGGATCAATCGATATATGCTTAAATTCTATTGGTTTGAGGCCACAAGTCTCAAGTTCAATTTCCTCTTGTTGGGCATACAATGACTTTTCGGTATAACAAATGCACGCCAATAAAAAATTATGGGGAAATATACAATTTACACTCTTAAACTACCAAGCAAAAATTATGACTTTAAATTTTTATTTGTTTGATTTATATGATTAAACTATAATCTTCCTAAAACTTACTGTCTAAAATTATCATTTGATCGATTTACAACAACAAACAATTATTTTGTTCAATTCACACCCATTTATTCATACCCGGTTAAAGAATCATAAAAATATTGGCAAAAATGTTTTTTCATCAAGATATCTTCTTAATTAATACTTCCGGGACTAATCTTGACCACCTCCAATGCTCCAAATACGTTTTCATTTCCTGATTACATTGTAAATCCTCGTGTCTCTTATAAGGGTAGATTTATCATACATAAAACCCTTCTTATATTTTATTTATTTATGTAATGATTAGGGAACAAGAAACTATTTTAATTAGATGATTTACTTGTTTAAATCCTAACTTAACTAGGAAGCTACCTAATAATATCCATTTAATACATAGATTACTTCCAATCTCCTCATTCTAACAAAATACACGCACAAACTCCTCTCAGTAGAAATTTCACGACAAACCCTCATCTCCCTTGTTCGACTGATGTTGTAACGACCCGACCCGGAATACCAAATTATCCGAATCCGAATTGTCCTGTCATGATCTGAAACCGAAATTTCAAATCACGTAGCCTTCTGCTAGAATATCAAAAACTAAAATCATAATAATATTCATGAAACCGAAATTTCAAATCACGTAGCCTTCTGCTAGAATATCAAAAACTAAAATCATAATAATATTAATAATGGCAAATAACGACATTTCACATTATTCGATCAACTAGTGCCGGGGTCATTACCTTAATTATCACATCATCATAAAATATCAAAAGTCATAATGGGCGGTTCACATCCTTGAGAACTTGTAACTTACTTCCACCACAATCTGTTATATAAGATCAAAATTGTTGGTCCCTTGACTAGGCTTAGAACGAGCTTAGAGGGGGTTGAATAAAATTGTTCACTTTAGAGTTTTAAAAACTTTACTGAGTGTAGGTCAGCGGCATGCTAAGACTCAACTGATTTATATGTAGCGGAATAAAACCTTGTTAAAACTGTGTTTTCAAAATAAAATGATTTTCTGGTTGTTAAGTGCTCAGCTGTGTTGTGTGATGGTAAGCTTGCTGACAGAGTATAAGTAATTGAAAGTAAAGTGCAACAAGTAAAGTGTAGAAATAAAAACACAAAGGTTTATAGTGGTTCAAGGTGATGTAATCCCTTAGTCCACTCTTTTTATGTGATGTTGGAAGAATTCACTGTTGTTCTTTTCCACAGATACAATAGATACAATATATTGTCATTGGTTGTTCTCTCAGCTTCACAATCAGTCCTTCACACAAAATAAAATACGGAATTATTATTGTCATTGATGAAGTTTGTAGAATATAATATATTATTGTCATTGATACAATATATTGTCATTGATGAAGTTTGTAGAATTACAAACAAACAAAATAAAATGCCGAATTATTATTGATCAAGTAAAAGTTACAAGTTAATTACAATGCAGTTGATCACGGGGTATTTATAGCTTCATACACCTCATGGATCAATCAGAAGTAAGTTACAAACAGTTATAACAAACTATAACAGAATAACCAATTTCTAGTTTACATCATACTGAAAGTGATCAGCAGGCTGCTGATAGCAAAATACTTAACCGCTAACTTTAACCGACAGAGTATCGGGTCAACGGTAGTATAGTGGTCACAAGGTCGAATCCACAAGGAGTAACAGTGAAGTACCAAAGTCGGCGTAGAACTTGGTTCAGGTCAATAGATAGTGGAAAGATTAACAACTAATGCAGAAATAACGATTACACTCTTGGTTTTGCTTATATGATTAAAGAGCATAGCGAACTACGATCCAGTGGGTTACTTTTACCCCGGGAAAGACTCGACAAGGGCGTGTCTTAACCGACCTACCTATCCAATTCGGTTTATATGACACCCACGGGTGCCAACTCCTAATTCTGGTGTTAAGGTCTGAACAACTCTCGCTTAACTCCCTATGCCAGGCTAATTAACCCTCCTTTTAGAAAGCCAACTAACCTAACATGGTTTACCAAAATCTAGAGCCGCTCGAAAAACCGATGAAAACCTCACATAAGGCACAGTTCTAACAACTAGCTAGGTTGTCAATCTAACAACTAGGTTGTGTCTACGCAATGATCCTAAAACCCATTATCTCACATCTCACCGCAAAATACATCTATAAGTTCGATGTGTGTGTGGCAGTGAACTTGATTGTCAATCTAATTTGAAGCTATAATCTTTATAAGAACAAGTTTTAGAACGTGGATTAATCATACAAACGTTTAATTAAGCGCTACACTACTCCCGTCTAATCCCCCTTAGGGCGTTTCACCCGCTTTTACATAATTCGGCTACACAACTATTTAGCTACTCATAATGGAATCGAAAAACGAAATAATAATGAAAGCAATAATCCAAGACATAATCAAATAATTGAAAGACAAAGAAATAATTACCATAAAAGATGAAACCTTGAATTGTATGAAAATCTCCTTCAAAAGATGAAATCTTGGATCACGAATCAATAATCTAAGCTATGAAAGTTGTATAGAGTTGCTAGGAATTAAATCTGTGATCTAAGGATTGAAACAACGTTTAAACTAATGGAAATCGCCCTAAAATCGCCCCTAAGAAACCCTAAAACGTCTAAGTACTGAATAGATATCATATGGGATCGCAAAAGATGGTTTTTATAGGTTTTTGCCGCATCCTGACCGCGAACGGGCGTTTGTGGCAAGGCAAACGCACGTTTGCCTGAAAAGCCAACTCTCTGCATGAAAATTTGCTCCGTAAACGCTCGTTTGGATTGGCCAAACGCTAGTTTGACCTAAGCTTCAGTATTTTCATGACAACTCTTCCTGAAAGTGTCCGCAAGTGTGACCAAAATGCCCCTGAAGTTACTGGTTCAGATTTCGTTAATGATTCTTCACTCTTTTCTCCTCCTTGGCCCCAAATCTCGTTCTTTCTCGAGACTATCTTCCTTATTCTCGACCTTATACATCAATCTAAGCCTGAAAACAAAGACCTGACCACCAAGGCATAATATACATTGACAGAAACGTAACGAAATCCACATAAAACACGAGTTCTTAGGACGAAAACGTCATTAGTCTCGAAACATGCATATAAGTGAATATCGTTCATATACCACCCATAATAGCCCAAAATAACCATGAATAACTCGTAAAAGGAGGTAATCTCATATAAGAAATACACTACAATTTGACTCCCATCAACTACCCCCCCCACACACTTAGCTTTTGCTCGCCCTCGAGCAAACAAAGCGACTCTAAAATGTAACATAAAGTCAACATTGTAGTCATACACAGGATCATCATATGCAAAGGGCAAGTGAAAACAACCAGGCAAATGCAATTGAGTCTAATCCTACCTTATTACAAAAACGGAATGTGAGTGTGTGCATAGCTTCTCATTCATTCATCACAGTTAACCGGTTCAGATTATAGATGCATGACTATTGTTGTTACACCATAGGCTTATAATTCATAAACATCTCCACTAATCGAGGTCAAATCAAGGCTAACAAAGGTCGGGTAGGACTTGCAAGGTTGTAACGTTAGGCTAGGGACGGGGCTAAACGAAAGGATAAAAGGAATATCAAAAGTGAAAAACGAGTGAGCTTAATCAAAACTTCTTGAAATTGCCTTATAACTCACCTCCTTATCTTGGTTCAAGCAAGCATTCTCCTTCTTCACTCTCAAATTCCAACATACTTTAATGAAAACTCGTCCACCAACGCCACTTTGGAAGAATTAATACACGGCCTTCATCAAACATCCTTTGACTCAACTTTTTTCAAACACTTTGTTCCATTTTTTTGACTGATTTTGATTTTTGTTCTTTCTTTTTTTTATAAACCAAACACCAACACTTTTTGCTACCCATTCTCATTCGTAGTACAAAAGATTCACCAACACCACACTTTGATACACATCTTCACCACCCCACACTTGTGCTGGCAAGTGTGCCAAAAATAAGATTAAAACTCACTCGTAGGGTGCCAAAGAAATGTAGACCACAAATAAAGGCTAAGGGTCGGTAACTATAGGCTAATCAATGAATGGATACGTTCGGGTGGGGGTCTAACCACCCTACAAAGGCTCAGAGGGGTTTCTGTGGAAATTATGTATAGGGTTGGCTATTTGGGTCTAGTTGGGTCAAAGAAATGCCAGGACCGTCATCCCTTAATCTACCAAGATTGATCTTTCTATTTCGCCTCGAAGTTAATCATATAAGTTCTAGTTAACAGAATAGACTATGACAACTATAAGCATCACTAATTACCATAACTCATGATATTGAAGCTATTAAGTGTGTGTGTAGTCCATTTTTATAACAAGATCACGACTTAACTCGCATGCATTTACTCAATTGTAAACCACTTAACCTAAGGATATCATGATTCAACATATAACACAACATCAATCCATGAATTATTTTAAAATATGGCTCAAATTCACCGATATAGCAAAAACTAAGCCTACAAATCATTCAAGTATATGAAAACATGGCATAAAAATTTATCAACAAAAACAGTGAAGCTAAGTCTCTACCCCCCCACTTAAGCGAAGCCTTGTCCTCGGTGTGTGAGTGAGAGAAAGGAAAAAAAAACTTAGCTGAACTGTCGGCAAAGCTCATCCAATGCAATGCAACAACCGCAAATGTATCTCGCAGGGTGCCTATGCTACAAAGTAAACACAAAGAATTCTCTACAACGAAAGGCCAAAACCTCAAGTGTAGGTAACACAAACATGGAGATGTATATATAAAGAAAATATTGGCTATAGCATGCATGTCAAAACAAGAATAAGGTGTAAAATATCCTCTCAGGGTCCCAATAAGATCTAAACAAATAAAGCAAAAAAGTGGGTTACCTCCCACAAGCGCCTGTGTTTTACGTCGTTGGCTCGACCGGGTGACGCTTAACAAACTCAAATCATAAACGACTCAAAACATCTCAAACATAAACTCATCACATAAGCATCAAAACTCGTCAACCAAAATCTAGACTCAAGAAGACCAATAGCTTGAGAAAAGTGAACAACGCGAGAACCATGGAAATTGAATTGTCTAAAAACTTACCTCTTTTGGTCCTTGATGCTACCTCTTCCCAATGTGGTCTCTTTCTCACACTTCTTTGAGCGCATTCACGGAGGAGTGAAAACTTGATCTCATAATACTCATCATCACAAGGTGGATGAGTGAAGTAATCGGGACCATCGTATCGGGAATCACCAATCCATCCGGTGGCTTCAATTTTAGTGGCTCATCAACTTGATCTCGATCCACAAGTGAGCAGCGGTAGAATGGCGATCCCAACATCTCCTTAGTCTCGATATCCACATAATCGACGACCACGATCGAATCTACCATACCCTCTGTCAAGTCATCATTTTGTATATCGTGGGAAGGCGGTGTAATAGACAACAGTTGCACCGCATCCTTCTCAAAATCTTGCAGTTCTTCTTCATCCCAGAGCGTTTCATTACCAAAGATTTCTTGCTCACTCAAAACAATAGTCGGCCCCACTGTACACTCCACCAAGGTATCATCAGATATTTCAATAGAATGTGATGGTGCTATGGGCGATCCCAACTCAGTCACTTGCTCCGTCCTAAAAATCGCGAGATCCCTCTGAACAGCTGCTAACTCCTTTTGCATAGCTTTCAACTCAGTTTCCATCCTCTCTCGCTCTGGTACTTTCTTTGGTTGGGCAACTCCCAGCTCTCTACCACTAACCGATTTATCAACCTCACTCTCCACCTGAACTTCTTCACTGTCAGCTTCCTCTGCAACCTTATTCACCTCATGTGCACAAGCCTCTTTTTCATGTTCTAGCTCCCGGACTTTCTTAAGAGAGAGGAGATCCTTAGATATGTCTAGCAACATGTTCTTCCTACGTGCCCATTCTACTCTAGTCGTGGAGGTTCTATACTCACCACGCACACTCCTTCGGTGGAGTGCCTAAATTCGATCTATAGATTCCGTGATCTCCCTCTGCAACTCATCCATCCGCTTCTCCCAATCAGAACTATGGTGTATCCGCACACTCTCGACTTTCGCCACGAAACCCTCTCTCGCGGCTCTCTATTATCTCAACTTCCCGTTCTTTCTTGGCATGTTCGGGATCAATCTCGTATTCCTCTTTGCGGTTGAGATACATAATGGTCATCTTGACTCGATTCTTTCTTTGTATAAGTTGTTGCGAGGAGTTGTTGGGAAACATGGTCTTGATACCCCTCATCCCTTAGCATTTGCAGCACTCGGTTGACATTCGCTTGGTTGAACTCCGGTTTAAAGTTCTAGCAATTCTGCTGAACCGGTTGATATTGTTGAACTGGTTGAAAATCACCAATCCCATTCCCCTAATTCCAATCTTGCCCATTCCCACCGAACTATCCATTACTGTTTCCATTCGAATAACCGTAGTATTTATTCTGGTTTGCACTAGGGCACTGATAATCCCAAGAACTCTGGTTACTCTGCTGCTGATATATAGGTTGAGACGCATACCATTGTTGTGCATATTGGTTCATTGTCATCCCTTTTTGTTCAGGTTGGTAGTGTGGAGGTGAGACTCTATCCATTGTAGCTTACACTGCAAGATCCCAGAAAACAACACCACACAATCAAAGTATCTCGTCACCACCACCACAGCAATAGGTGGTGTGACGCTTCAATATACGAACTCCATCAAGAAAAGAAAAAAAAAGAAAAAAAATAAAAATAAAAATAAAAATAAAACGACCTAAGCCCAAGCATTCAGTCAACTTGCAAGATATTCACCATGTATTCCCCGGAAACGGCGCCAAAATTCTTGATAGCAAAATACTTACCGCTAACTTTAACCGATGAGTATCGGGTCAACGGTAGTATAGTGGTCACAAGGTCGAATCCACGAGGGAGTAATGATGAAGTACCAAAGTCGACGTAGAACTTGGTTGAGTCAATAGATAGTGGAAAGATTAACAACTAATGCAGAAATAACGATTACACTCATCTGGTTTTGTTTATATGATTAAAGAGCATAGCGAACTATGATCTAGCGGTTACTTTTACCCCACGGGAAAGACTCGACAAGGGCGTGTCTTAACCGACCTACCTATCCAATTCGAGTTTATATGACATCCACGGGTGCCAACTCCTAATTGCGGTGTTAAGGTCTCGAACAACTCTCAAGCTTAACACCTATGCCGGACTAATTAACCCTCCTTTTAGAAAGCCAACTAACCTAACATGGTTTACCAAAATCTAGAGCCGCTCGGAAAACCGATGAAAACCTCACATAGGCATGATCCTAACAACTAGCTAGGTTGTCAATCTAACAACTAGGCTGTATCTACGCAATGATCCTTAAACCCATTATCCCACATCTCACCGCCAAATACATCTTTAAGTTTGATGTATATGTGGCAGTGAACTAGGTTGTCAATCTAATTCGAAACTATAATCTTTATAAGAACAAGTTTTAGAACGTGGATTAATCATACAAACGTTCCCCCTTAGGGCGTTTCACCCGCTTTTACATAATTCGGCTACACAACTATTTAGCTACTCATAATGGAATTGAAAAACGAAATAATAATGAAAGCAATAATCAAAGACATAATCAAATAATTGAAAGACAAAGAAATAATTACCATAAAAGATGAAACCTTGAATTGTATGAAAATCTCCTTCAAAAGATGAAATCTTGGATCACGAATCGAAAATCTAAGCTATGAAAGTTGTATAGAGTTGCTAGGAATTAAATCTATGATCTAAGGATTGAAACAACGTTTAAACTAATGGAAATCGCCCTAAAATCGCCCCTAAGAAACCCTAAAACGTCTAAGTACTGAATAGATATCATATGGGATCGAAAAAGAGGGTGTTTATAGGTTTTTGCCGCATCCCGATCATGAACGGGCGTTTGTGGCAAGGCAAACGTACGTTTTCCTGAAAAGCGAACTCTCTGCATGAAAATTTGCTCCGTAAACGCTCGTTTGGATTGGCCAAACGCTAGTTTGACCTAAGCTTCAGTATTTTCATCATAACCTCATTTATAGGGCTCCAAATGAGATGATTCAAAATGCGTTGGAAATCTTGTTCAATCCTCTACAACTTCATCAAGACAACTCTTCCTGAAAGTGTCTCCAAGTATGACCAAAATGCCCCTGAAGTGACTGGTTCAGATTTCTTCAATGATTCTTCACTCTTTTCTCCTCCTTGGCCCCAAATCTCGTTCTTTCTCGAGACTCTCTTCCTTATTCTCGACCTTATACATCAATCTAAGCTTGAAAACAAAGACACGACCACCAAGGCATAATATACATTGTGAAGCGTATGCGAAATCCACATAAAACCACGAGTTTTAGGACTAAAACGTCATTAGTCTCGAAACATGCATATAAGTGAATATCGTTCATATACCACCCATAATAGCCCAAAATAACCATGAATAACTCGTAAAATGAGGTAATCTCATATAAGAAATACACTACAATTTGACTCCCATCAGCTGCCGAGGCTTCCATACTGTCAGCATGCTTCTATACTATCAGCAGACTACTGGTGTCTTCATATCATCAACAGCTTGTGCACTCAGCATTCCTTTCAGCCTATATAATGTAACACCCCTCTCAAGCTGAGAGTGGTAGATGAACAGCTTGCACTCAACATTCCTTTCAGCTACTTGAATTCTGGAAGATCTTTGAAACTCCCAATTTATCTAGTATATAAGAGAAAATAGGTGCATCCAAGGCCTTGGTGAGGATGTCAGCTATTTGTTCTTTTGTATTGAATGGAAAAGGTTTGATGAGCCTTGATTTGACTTTGTCTCTTACAACATGGCAGTCAATTTCAATGTGTTTGGTTCTTTCATGAAAGACAGGATTGTGAGCAATGTGCATTGCACTAGCATTGTTACAAAATAACACAGCAGGCAACTGAACTGGAATTTGTAAATCCTGTAGTATATAGATAAGCCACTGGATTTCACAAAATGCATTTGCCATGGCCCTGTACTCAGCCTCTGATAATATTTTAGCAATTGTTGTTTGTTTCTTTGACTTCCAAGAGATTGGAGCATCTCCTAGAAACATCTTATAACCTATACTGATCTTCTTGTTCCAGGAAAACCAGCCCAATCACTATCTGTAAAACCCTTAAGTACAAGATCATTGTCTGTTGAGAAGAAGATTCCTTGGCCAGGATTGGTCTTCAAGTACCTCAGCAGTCTATAAGCTGCCTTCATGTGATTTTCAGTAGGAGTGCCCAGAAATTAACTTAGTTGTTGTACTGCAAAGACAATATCTGGTTTGGTAAAAGTGTGTGGTAAATCAATTTACCCACTAGGGATCTGTATGCAGTGTTATCTTCTAAAAGTGGTGAATCACCATGTTGTAAAGTCTGCTTGGACTCCATATGTGTCTTAGCAGGTTTGACTCCTAAAAATTCATATTCTTCAAGGAGGTTAAGTGTGTATTTTCTTTGTGAAACGGATATGCCTTTTGGACATTTAACAGCCTCAATGCCTAGGAAATATCTCAATTTTCCAAGATCCTTGATGGTGAACTACTGGTGTAAAGCATCCTTAACTTGCTGAATTAACTCTTCACTAGGCTAGCAACTATGATGTCATCCATATACCAATAAGGCAATGAGCATCGTATCACGACCCTTTTGTGAATAAATTGTGGTCATGTTTGGGTTGAACGAATCCTTGAGCCTCCAATGATTCAGTCAACTTGCAATTCCATTATCTGCTGGCTTGTTTGAGACCATACAATGATTTGGTAAGTTTGCAAACTTGGTTTAGTTTAATTGTTGCACAACCTGGGGGTAACTGCATATAGACTTCTTCATGTAGATCTCCATGTAGAAATGCAGTGTTGACAACCATTTGATGTAGATGCCAATTATTGTCTGCTGCTGCTGCAAGTAAGGTTCTGACTGTGGTGATCTAGACAACAGGGGAAAAAGTTTCTTGATAATCAATCCTATATGTCTGAGTGTAGCATTTTGCTACTAGTCTAGCTTTGTATCACTCTATTGATCCATCCAGATTTTGTTTGATTCTGCCCATTTGCACTCTATTGGTTTCTTGCCTGGGGACAGATCAACTATTTCCCATATGTGAGTCTTTTGTAAGGCTTCAATTTCTTTGTTCATTTCCTCCTTCCATTCATCATGCTTGATAGCTTGATTGTAGGTCTTAGGCTCTTTAACAGCATCAATAGCATTAATGAATCTGGCATAGTCTGCTGAGAGGTTGTCCAGACTCATTACTGCACTCAGCAGATTTGTAGTTTGCTGAACATTATGAGCACTCCCTTGATAAAAGGTTGGTGATTTCCTTGTTCTTGTGGACCTTCTTAGTTGTGTGGGTTCAGGTGCCTGATTTACTGGTTCATGCCTTTCATTGGATGTATCAGCTGGTGTTGATCCCATTGCTGGTTGGTCTGTTGACTCATTCAGCAGGTCATCAAAGCTATCCATTATTGGCAAAGGAATAGGCATGTCAACAAGATATCTAGGCTTTCCCAAGACCTGCTGAAAAAGAGGAAAATAAGTTTCATGGAATTGAGTATTTCTAGCAACAAAGATATCTTTGTTGGTAATATCTAAGTGAATAGCACCCTTGGAGGTGGTTGAATTCCCAAGATAGACACAAGTCCTACATCTTGAGTCAAATTTGGTCCTATACTGTTGAAGTGTGTATGAAAAAACTAAACAACCAAAAACTTTAAACACAGAATAGTTTTGGTTTGGTGCCATAAAGAATTTCATTTGGAGGGCTTTCTTTCAGCAGTGGTGTAGGTGTGGCATTAATCAACTTTATAGCATGTAAAAGACAAAAACCCCAATATTCAATTGGTATATTACTCTGGAACCTCAAACCTCTTACAACATTCAGCAGATGCTGATGTTTTCTTTCAATAATACCATTTTGCTTAGGTGTACTTACACAGGATGTCTGATGTATAATACCCTGCTGAGCATAAAAGTCAGTAAGTTAGAATTTTGCACCATTTTCAGATCTAATTGCTTTAATAATTTTATGAAACTGAGTAGAAACATATTTGACAAAAGACTTAGCAAGGTCAGAAGCTTCAAATTTATGCCTCATAAGAAAAACTCAAGTGAATCTAGAGAAATCATCTACAACAGTAAGAAAATATTGTTGTCCATTTACAATATGTTGTCTTTAAGGACCCCAAATGTCCATATGAACAAGGTCAAAAATAGAATTAACAGCAGTTGTACTTAATGGAAAAGGTTTTTTCTTTAATTTTGCCATGGGACAAATATAACAGAGGTCATGATCATAAAATTTGACATCAGTAGACTGGGAACTAATGACTTGCAGTCTTTTATTTGGCAAGTGTCCTAGTCTGTAATGCCATAAAAGAGCATCATCTAATCTACCAGATAAGGTGCGTTGTTTTCTACAGCATTGGCAACAGAAAGTCTTATTGGTTGATCCATGACATAAAGTCCTCTATGTAACTCAGCTGAACCAATCATTTTCTTGTTCTTGTCCTGCAAAACACACTTGTTAGCAGAAAAGACAGCTGCGCCTTTTGTATGACTAATAAAAGAAGGTAAAGATAAAAAATTATACTTGAAACCAGGAATGCAAAACACATCTTGTAGGACCAATTGAGTGTTAATCCTTACATGTCCTATATGTGTGACAGAGACATTATTTCCATTAGGTAATCCCTATTTTTATACCGGAGGAAGGTTTGGGATTGATTAAGCGATCTAATGATCCTACAACAATGTGATGATGTGCACACGAGTCCAAGATCCATTGTATTGATCTTACTAATTTAGGTCACTGTTCTGTAGTGAGTGAGTCGTGTGTAACAACATCAAAAAGTTGGCCATGACAATCCTGCATGTACAGGAGGATCGTTCAGTGGTGCCATCAACTTGTCAAGTTGTTGTGCATTAATATCGGGAAACCACGATCCAGCCAGACCGCTTGGTGCCTGATCTTCTTCTGCTGATTGCTCCTCTTCTACCATATTTGCCCTTTTTGACTTGAAGCCAAGAGGAAAACCATGCTTCTTGTAACAAGTCTTCTCAGTATGACCATTGAATCCACAAAAACTACATTGCATCTTTTTGGGATTCTTAGGCCTGGTATTTGCAGCAGAGTTAGGTCTGCTGACAATCTGATTTTGTCCCTGTCCATTTTTTCTGTGACATTAGAATCATGGAATCTTGATTCTTAGCCTTGTTAGCCATATACAACTTCTGTCATTCAAACTTGATTGCCATTGCAAAGGCATCATGAATTTCTGGAAAGGGCACCATCAACATTGTCTGTGAGACCATTGGTTTACATTCACCCCTTAAACCTTTAAGGAATTTCATGAAATGTTCAGCCTCCATATGATCTATCAGATTGCTGAATGCATTGCAGTGACATTGAGGATCACATGAACAGATTGTTACAGGCCCGATGGTCTTGATTTCTTCCCAAAGAATCATTAATTTTGTGAAATACTGATTGACAGAATCCGTGCCTTGTTTCAGTAGATGCATTTCTTCAAGAAGATCTAAAAGTCTTAATGTATCAACCATTTGAAAATCTTATTGCAAGATTCTTCCAAACTGCATGTGCATTCTTGAAATACATCAAAAAATTTGCAATGGTGTTTTCAACAGAGTTTAAGATCCATGATCTCACCATTGTATCACACTGTCTCCATGCATGGAAGTCTGTTGAATCTGCTTCTGGCCTTTTAATTGTGCTGTCTACGAAGCCAATTTTATTCTTGGTGATCAACACCATCTCCATGGACATTTTCCAAGGATTATAGTTGTTGCCATTCATCAATGGCTGAACAAGAACCAAAGAAGGATTCTCATTTGGATGAACATAGAATGGACTAGAGGGACTTATTTCTTGTTTCTTAGCTGCCATGGCTTATTAGCTATCAAGAACTCCAGAATTGATCACAAATCAACAATGATAGTGAAAAAACGATCAAGAACTGATCAAAAAATCGGGAAAGATGTGACATTTTACTCTCAAGAAATTGAAAACTCAGGAAAAATGAAGAACACTCTCAAGATTCTTCAACAATTGGAGTGAAAACGCAGGAAAGCATTCAGATACCATGATGAAGTTTGTAGAATTACAAACAAACAAAATAAAATGATGAATTATTATTGATCAAGTAAAAGTTACAAGTTAATTACAATGTAGCTGATCATGGGGTATTTATAGCTTCATACACCTTATGGATAAATCAGAAGTAAGTTACAAACGGTTATAACAAACTATAACAGAATAACCGCTTTCTAGTTTACATCACACTGAAAGTGATCAAGTGAGCTCTTGAGGCTTCCATCTTGTCAGTGAAGGCTTTATACTATCAGAGAATTTCTTTGGTGTCTTCATATCATCAATGACTTGTGCACTCAAAGCATTCCTTTCAAACCTATATCTTGTAACAATAATGTGTGTGTGTGTGTGTGTATATATATATATATATATATATATATATATATATATATATATATATATATATATATATTAATTGGAAAATTATGGATTTATTGTATTTGATAGGATATTAATGTGGGATTTTTTACTTTTGGGAAAAATAACCTCCCATTAAGTAAGAAGTTATTGTCTGGAAGTTGTAAGAAAGAATCAAAAATCAAACAGTTCAAACTCTTTCTGTTGAGAGCAAATAGAAAAGGGCAGAAAGGCTTCTTCAAATTCCTCACAAGTTTATTGACGGATTTCTGATTCAAGTAGACGAACGAAATCGTCGTGAAGAGAGCGTTCTTTTGATACTAAAAGTTCTAGAATTTTGAAAAGGTATAAATTTAGCCCTAATTTAGCAATCATCAAGATTTGATCAAGTTTTGAGGATTTTCTTGGGTTATTTTGTAGTGCTAACTATTTAGAACCTTTTGATCACAAGTAATTCCTGTCTATTTGTGGATCAATTAGGTTTTGCTTAAAGTTCTAGGAAGTGCTGCAGTTTCTTTGGAGTTTTGCCTCAGAGGTTGCTTTCTAACAAGTAAGAGGGTCTTCCCATTACTTTGGTTTTATGATGTTATGGTTGTGTTTTGTGTTGTTTTGGTGATAGAAATCATGCCTAAATGTTGTAGTTGAAGTAGTGTGTTATAGTATGTTAAAGGTCTATTTTGCTGCTGTATTCTGAGTGTTTTTGTTGTCAAACATGTTGGGAATGAGTTAGAAATCGTAAAAGTGCAGAAAAATCATGTTTAGAAATTTGTTTTGAGGCTTTTGGCGCAGCCAAATGGGTTCTGACAGACGCGCCAAAGCCCGACGAAAGAGGGTTGAAAGTACATAGAGCTTTTAGTGCGCGCCAAATAGGTTTAGCGTGCGCCAAAAATGAACATAACAGGTGCAAAAAGACCAGAGAGTTTTAGCGCGCACCAAAAGGGGTTTAGGGCACGCTGAAACTGAAATAGAGAGTTGCCTAAGCTGCTGCTTCAGTTTAACACGTGCTAAAGGCGTATAGTGCGCCCCAAAACCTCATGTTTTGTGTTTTAATTGGTTTTGAGCCCCGAAACTAGTTTTGAATGTTGTATCTTGATCTAATAACATTGTATAAACATGAACAAGCTATGATTAAGCTTCTAATGTGTTTAGTTCCACCACCGACTAGATTCTTACTAAGAAAGTTCGGGACCGTCGAAAGAGCATGATTGGCCTTGTGCTTTGATGAATTGGTATTCATCAATGACTGTGTATGTGTTAAGAATGTTGTGTCTAGCTATCTAAGTGAGGGAGTAGAATTGCTAAGTGAGCTATGCCTTGAAAATATTTGTAGTGCCATTGAATACTGATGTAACAAAGATAAGCTAAGCTAGAAACAAAGTAGGATCACATGACATGTTTGAGTCGAGTTCATAAAGGTAACTTAATTAATAATGCAGAGAACCTTTCGTTATGAAACTTAAATTGTTCAATAGCTTCCACCTCTTTACTAAGTACTTTCGTATTTACCTCTATTGCATTTTTGTTTATGAGTTGTGGGGTTAGAAGATAAACAGGTTGAGCCGGAGTTCGAAGAGGATTTTGGGGATTACATTTGATGCTATGCTATGCTTGATGCTTTCATATTCCTTTTATTATTCATGATGTACTAGACTATGTTGTATTTCCTTTTGAAGACTATATTGTACTTTTATGTTATGCTATCTTTATATGACAAGTTTGTTGTACTTTGATTTCGAGACATCGTACTTTGTAAGTTTAAAAGCCGTTGTTGTAAGTTACCCCTTTCTATTTTTAGTATGGTTGCTTTACTATTCTAGTAATATTTATGAATTCATCCGAATTTTTTTAGCTTCCGTTTTGCTTTACTCGATACGACGACGTAAAAGCTTACTTATAGTATTGAATTTATTTAATTTTATACGTAACATATGTTCTTTTCCAGATAAGGACTCGGTATCTAGGAACGGGGCGTTACAGTTGGCATCATAGCGAAGCATACTTGCTGTTCTAGGCTTCTATTTCTTTAAGATAAGATTTCTTTAGACCACATAGTTACCGTTCCGATATTTCCTTGATCATTCATAATGGTAGTAACCCGCAGAGGCGTTCATGGTTTTGAAAGCTTAAAGGCTCAATAAGAGGCTAATCAGAATCAAACTTACTTTGAAGAACAAGCGGTAGTTGTGGAACATGTGGAGAGGGTTGAGCAAGTACCGCTGCAACAACCACCACCTCAAGTTCATCAGGAACACCTCCTCAACCAAGGACCTCGTTGGCATGTTGGAGGATCTATACCGGTCACTATTGTAGGTGACACACTACCGGTGTATTTACCTCATGTGACTGAGGTGTACCTACCTCAACCTAGTGTTGCCTACTCACCTCCACCGGTAAGCTACCCTCCTTCTCCGGTAATTTATACACCTCATCAAACCTTCTACTAGGGCTGTAAATGAACCTAAGTATTCGATTCGATCCGGAGTATTCGGCTCGAAAAACCTCGATTCGGGCTCGTTTCGTGGGTTCGAACTTCGAGCCGAACCTTACAAATTAGATATTCGGTGGTCGAGCCGAACATGTTCGCTCGGATATCATAAATTCATATCTGATTCGAGCCGAACATGTTTTTTAAAAGCGAAGGCGAACATGTTACGATTTTTTAAAACCCGATTCGGGCGAACATGTTCGAATGGTTCGACATGTTCGAGCCGAACCGAGCCGAGCTTTTTCCCAAATACCGGACCGAACCCGGCCGAATAATGAAAATATAAGGCTCGGCCATTTCGAAATGAGCCGAGCCTAAGGTTCGAACACACGAGCCGAGCCGAACCCCGCCAGGGTTCGGCTCGTTACAGCCTACCTACACCCTCAACCTACGAGTTATCTATGATGTCGGGTCAAGTAATAAAAATACTCGATACACAAATAACACACTTAGCAAGAGAACTAGGTTCAATCGTAGTATAGTTAGATAAAGTCGAGGTCGATCCCACAGAGACTCGGCTTAAACGAAATATGACTTATTAAACTAAAAGCAAACTAAAGACGGTCTACGACCAACAATTAACATAGAATTAAAATTGACACAATAGAAACACAAAAACCAACAAAAGACACAACGACACTAAGACACTTGTTTTTATAGGTTTTATAAATAATTAACAAATGGTATTGATTGATAACGCTAGTAGTAATTACTCCCCGTGCTATGTAGATTGACGACGAGACAAAACAAGACATTTAAGATTAATTATTCCGACTACGGGAGTCATCACAAAATAGATCTAGCTCGGGTAGGCCATCAGATCATCGTGTCTCCATTACGTGACTTCACATTTTTAGTCTCCATCTCATATAACCCGACACAATTACAAAGCTAGGGATGCGGTATAAACCGTAACCTCATCTAAGCAACATTCCTATGGTTAGGCGTACTTCTTAGACACCGATTCAATCTCATTCTAAGTAACAATCACTTTTTGGGTCTCATGTTAAATTATGATGACAAATAATTAAGTTGATCAAGTTTAATTACTCGTTTGAATTACAAATCAGAGAACCTGACGTAGTCGAAGCCGTTCACAGACAAATCAAGAACATCATAGATCTTGCTACCAGCGAGACATAGGCTCATTTGCCCGAGAAGCTCAGATCTGAACCAGATTTTCTCGTGAAACATCTTTTACGTCTCAGATCTACATAAACATGGGTTTGTAAATTAACTACATCACGAAATCAATACACAAAACAACTACTCCATAACGAAATAAATTAGATCTACGAATAAAGATTGCATAATTGAGTAGACATTACCCTCGAAGGCGGCGTGATTCCCACTCTCGAAATCACGATCTCTAACCGGCGATTCTAGCGACTCTGTAATGAAAGAACATAAAATAAAGAAAACATGTATTGAAAATAGAACAAATGTTGTGAAATTATGTTTTTCTAAAGTATTCTAGAGTGTGTCTAATAAAATTTGTATTTGCTCCTTTATATAGAGACTTAGACCAACTTAAAGATATATTTGAAAACCCTAAAAGCGTGTAGAGATAACTCGGCCGATCTCGAGAATCGCGGCTCGCCTCAAATGAAGCTGATGGCTCATTGCCAATGAGTCCTCTCTTTTCTGATTGACTCGATGGCTTTTCTTGTTCCTTACTCCACTTTTCGTCTTTGCTTGGTATTTATCTTTAATGCACTCCGATTCGCCTTGATTTCTTTTGAGATTTACTTCCTCCGATAATAGATATCTTCCAATTTACCGCAATCTATAAAATCAATATTTATTGCACAGTAAATCATATTTAAATAATATAAACAAATAAATACCAAATTATATCTTATAAATCACACAACACTAAATAATCAATATAAACATGTGATTTAATATAAAATATATATTGTAAATCTCGATTTAAGGACAATGTTGATGACATTTATGGGTATAATTTGACCGTCATCAATCAACCTCAACCTAAAATCATACCACCATCCCCAAGAATGGAACCACAACATGGCTACCCACCTTATAGACTGCACCAACCTTACCATGCTTCACCTCATCACTAGAGAAACCACTCCTACCACAAAGAAATACACGTGGCTCCTCCTCACCAGCCTTATCCACCATAGTAACCTCCTCACCAGCAATACCCACCTCAAGTACCTCTTGGATACCCACCAGTTAACCTTCTAGTTTATCCACCGGTTGTTCCACCTGTTATGCCACCAGTTCAGGGTTATGTGGGTGCAGGTGATTAGTATACAAGATTGAAGAGAAACAGGGTACAAGACTTTTATGGGAATGTTGAGCGGCAAATGTGGAGATGTGGATAAGAAGTTTTGAGAAGGCTTGTAAGGCGTGAACATTCCGAGACGAGTTAGCCAGATTAGCCGTTGGTTTCATGCAAGGCACGGATGAAAATTGGATTGAGACAATTGAGAGCACCCGGGGTAAGATTAAGGATTGGAAGGTATTTAAGGAATTGTTCAATACTGAGTACTTCCCACCGTTTGATCAAGCAGACAAAGCAAGCCAATTTCTGCACATTAGACAAGGGCAACATATGACAATCACACAGTATACTAATCGATTCAATGAGCTTGGAAGATTTTACCCTGAGATCATGGCTGTGGAAGAGAGAAAGATGGCCCTGATTTTGAATGGTTTGTCTCGGGAAACACAAACGGGCATGTTGGGAGCTACACCAAGTACAATGGTGGAGATGCTTAATAAGGATTTAGAGGTTGAGACTTTTAAGAATAAGCCCTCTGTAATTGTGGGAGCAAAAAGATCGTTTGGGACATGTCAAGGTAGTAGCCGTGGAGCACCACATCAGACGGTGAAGAAGACTACAACACATATAGCAGCTACATCTCTCAGCAAAACACTTTGTTTTGTCAAAAGTGCAAGAGAAATCATTCAGGTGGGTGCCGAGCAAATGCAAGTGCCTTTTACTACTGTGGAGATGCAGGGCACTTTGCTAGAGCGTGCCCTACTAGAGTTGGTAAAGGGAATCAGAATCAGGGAAGCGGAAAAGGAAGTACAAGTCGGCTAGCGAGAGTTTTTGCATTGGATGCGGAAGTAGCTGAACCGGACGATAATGTTATCTCAGGTACCTTTAAGTTATTTATTTATGAAAGTACTTTTATAGCATGTTAATTCATATTATACTCGTATTTAAATAAATGAATTTACACACTAAGTACGGTAGCAAAACGAATGCACAACAGAACTAATCCACACTGAAATAACAACATTCATAGCTAAGAACATGCTTTTTACAACTCTCAAACAACAACTAAAGGAAAAATGTATTGCATGCAATTCAACATCTTAATAGTTGATATTAACATTTGGTGTATGAAAAACGACCAGCAAAAGTCAGACCAACATTTGCATACATTTAAAAAGCACAATATAATTGGCACGCCCATGAAGGCTAAATATGCCCTTATTGCTACTGGTATAAAAGTGTGTACAACAAGAACAATTTGTTATAAATTTTCCAATTAGGTACAACCAAGAACGGAAGGGTAAATATTCAACCTTCATGAATGTGTGGAATGCTTAATGAAAATACCAAAGAGGAAAAGCGGTCATTGTTGCACCCACGGGGTCTAAAAATGAGCTTTTAAGATAAAACACCCTTTTATCATCTAAAATAAAAGCATACATATACATGTGCAGCATGCTCATCTATGAAGTATCGATACTTGATTTGGTGTGCGTGTGTTGTGTCGACACTTTTTTAAACACGACACGCCCGACACGCGTGTCGGTTAATTAAAATAATAATATTTAAAATTTTAGTATCCACACACTTCCAGTTGTCGGCCATTTCTCTCTCGACACTGCTCGCCTCTCCGACACTCTTGAACGCAATTGTTTTTTCAATTTAACTTTTTTCTTTATTCACGGTTTCTTCTGTAGTAACATTAGAATACATGATTTTTAACCTTCATTATAATTTGACAAATAATATGGCGTATTCAGTTTATATGTTTCTTGTTAATAGACAATTATCTTTTACAAATTGTAATATTTTGAAAGCATGATCTATTTTAGATATCGAAAGAGTTTACGTATTACATGTTTTACTTTGTTTAGTTAACAAAATTCTTTGAATCTTATTTACAACACATAATGTTAATATCTATATTTATATATATATATATATATATATATATATATATATATATATATATATAAACATGTGTCGCTAACGTGTTATGCCCTTATATTTTGGAATTAAGCAGGTAATCACGCAGATATCTCAGTGTCTTGTCCTGCGGCATACCCGTGTCCGTATATGTGCATCATAGATGCTCATCAATGCACAATCGATACCACTATCGAGTGAATCAATGACAAACTAAATGTAAGAAACCGCATGATTAATGAAGATGATAGAGGAAAGTCACAAACCTTGTTGAATTGAAGGGACGAGCAGAGAAAATGCAGTGAAAACGTTTATTGAGACCTTTGAACTGCACAAACAGAGCAAACAAATACAAGGCACTCTTTCTCTGCAAGTGATTATATAACCACAAAGAATAAACCTTGAAAAGTAGAACATAATAAAGGCACAAAGGAAAGAGGAAGCATGTATCTATCTGGAGTTTAATGTATATTCCGGTTCCTAGCAATTGATATCCGCTCATGCATCAAGTAATGCACAACAACCGGTGGGTAAAAAAAGGATCTAAGCCACCTCACTGCAGCAACCGTCATCAATCAAATTGGGAGGAAGATTTCTGATGTAAATCAGAGCCCAACACAATAACCACCGGATATAGCACCAAAAACTCCATCTTCCAAACAGATAATACACAACCCCAATTCCTTCGATCGATTTTTTGCAACCTAGCAACCCTAGGAAGCTGAAACCGCATAGAGGCCGGCGTCCTCTACCGTTAGAGCCATCCGTTCACCTAGGGATACCTAACAGTCATCCCACTCGAATGAGTCTTGTATATTTCTCTTTCTTTCTCCACACAATAATTGAAACGAGGAAAAGAAAAGAAAAAAACAACCACAACAACATGATGTAAGGAAATGGAAATACACCTGTCAACCTCACCTTGCAGCCAAAGTTGACGACGTGGCCACATGCTAGCTAAACTCTCTTGCACTTAATAGATAAGTGATAAGTGAAAAAAATCTTTCGTTTCGGAAAAAAAACAAGGAAATGTCTTTTCACACAGCCATTTGTCTTATAACATATTAATTAATTTTCAATTTTACCCTTAATAAATGTTCACTCTCGCGCTACCTTCGGAGGAGTTCGATAAGAATGTGTTACATTATCTTATCACGTATGGTGAACAATTTACTTTATTACGACCCAACGTGGTCAAGATAACATTCGTATTCGACTACTAAAATGGTCCGATACACTTCCGAAATTTTAAATACCGTCGTGGTTATATTCGAAACTTGAAATAGGATTATACCTACCGAATGTGGTGAGCATTTTAAACATTACGGCCGAGCGTGACGAAAAACATTCGTGTTCGATCTCTAAAATGGTCCGATCGTTTTGAAAGTTTCATAGCGTCGTGGTTATATTCGACTTGAAATAAGAGAGAAGCGTAATTTTTAGCATAAAGTGGTCAGTATTGTTTCCACGCATACATAATGATATCTCTTTATTCAGGCCAAACGTTGGTCAGGAAAGCGTAGTGTTCTTAACGGCATAATATAGTCTGAATAATATCTGATTCCATTTCGTTTGTTGTCGAATAATATGTGTTAAATATCAAAATGAAACCAATCTACTCTTGATATGTGTAAAACATTTTTGGTGTCAAAAATAATTATAATTGAAAATGTAATAGTAGTATTTTTATTTTTATTATTATTATTTTTCGTTTTACGTGTAAGTGGCTCCTCCACTGCCTTCGACCTTTCTTGTAAGATCACCGCCATCAGTTTATCACCTGCAACAAGAAAAGGGAAATTGTTTACTGAACTTTTTAACAATTACTAGCAGCTTCTGTTTTACTGTTAGCTGATATTTAAAATCGTTCCACATGAACACCTTTGCTGACTGTTCGGCTACCTTCATTGCTAATGGCGACGGCTCCCAGAAGATATCTTTGTAATATTCAGAAATATGAACGGCTCATATTGGGGTTCCGTCAGTGTATTTCGACGATCAGCGGTGGAAATGTTGAGTTAGGAAAAAAGGTTGCAGCGTTGTGGGGCAATGGAGATTACGGAAGATTAGGCTTTGGGAGTTTGGAGTCCCAGTGGAAACCAAAAGTACTAAATTCGGCGGCCTTTGATTCTCAGAGTCTCCGGGATATCGCCTGTGGTGGCGCGCACACTCTCTTTTTAGCAGGTGATTCGAGTGGTCAATTTATTTTGGTAGTTACTGTAACTTCATTGGCTGATATTTTGTGGTGTGTTTCTTATATCTGATTGTTAATTTCAATTATATCTCATTGTTTTCCCTTGACATGAAGTTTCTTATTTCTGACAAACTTCTTTTGGCAGAAAATGGCAATGTTTATGCTACTGGTCTGAATGATTTTGGACAGCTTGGCACACTTGCTGATATAAGTCACACCCTTGTATGATATCTGGGACTTGGTTTATCTTATCCAAAGCTTGTTTAAGTCAGTTTACTGATATTCTCAAATATTTTTTCAGTCATTTTTGGCTGATGATTTTAACCGAAGTAGTGAAAAGGATTTTACGAATTTTAAGCCTGCTGTTCTTATGTCGCGCTCAGTCAGCCAATTGCTAGTTCCTGAATCCCATTTTTCATTTCTTTTCCTTTACTTATAATATATAACGCCTGAACTGTACCTCTCTTTTCAATGGTCAATGCAGGAACCAGTTCTTGTTGGTGGACTTCCTAAACAAATCGTAAAAATTTCAGCTGGCTATCATCACTCCTCTGCTATTACAGGTTTTGTTAGTGCACATGTATAATTGTCTACTTCTGTTGTGTGACTATTTCCTTATGTAGATGTAGTATCTTGAACTGCAATATAGATCATGAGTTTTTCTCACTTTCTGTAAAGGATTTTGTGGCCTTGTGGGTTTGGTTTTGGTTCTGTAGGTAACTTTTGGGAGGGATACGGATTGCTTTTGCTCTCTGCGATTCTCTCTGTGTGTACTCTTTTGTTCTACTTCATCAATGAGATTTCTTGCTAGTTTACAAATAATGATAATAGTGAGGCTGAATGAAAAGAACAAGGAGGGAATATAAGTAGAAAGCTAGGAAGCGCCAAAGAAATTAAATACTGAGAAGGACTGGGAAGTAGGTATCAGTGGATCAGAGCAGAGACAAACAATGGAGACAAGCCGACAAGCATTTATTGGCAATGGGTAGAATTTGTCACTGTTATAATCATATTTTAAGAAGACAGGTAGAGAATGATCCTGGCGAATTTTCAAACTTGCAGCTTCTTCACTGCGGGCACTAAGAACCTCTAATGGTTACTTCTTAATTGCCATTCTTCAAAACCTGGTTAACAACAATGGATAATTAATTGTGACAAGTTAAGACGCCTCTCATAACTATGCAGCATTTAACAAATAAGGGAAGTAAATTGCAAAACAGCTACTTTTTGTGAAAGTGAAAAAACAGTAAGAATCCATCATGGAATAGATCCCAGATGCCTGTATAATCAGCAGATCGTTGTTTGTGATTCTGTATAATCTGAGACCAATTGGTTCCAATGGCTAGATATATCTGACGCGTACCCATTGCATAATGTTTTATACAGAAATGGATTTGGGCTTTAAATAATGTTCCTTTTTGGTTATTGTTTTTGTCAATTGAGTAGTATTGCTGATTAAACATTGAAGTTCTTCTGATAGAGTTCGTCAACTGTAGCTTCTATTATTATTATTATTATTATTATTTTTTTTTTTTTTTGCTCTATTGAATTATCGTCTTTTCTTTATCCTGAAGTTGGCATGTTCTGCTTTGCGGTTTTTTCCCTTCATCATATTGTTGTTCCCAACATAATAGTTTATTTTGTTGTCATGTAGTGGACGGTGAACTGTATATGTGGGGAAAGAATTCCAAAGGACAGCTTGGCCTTGGAAAGAGTAATGTTTCTGCCTGTTCATTTTTCTTTGTTTTCTTTGCCATTTTCAGTTCCTTAGTTTTGTAAAATTTAGAGTCAACGTAAATGCCATGCGCTACTTGTTCCATTTCATCTTTCTTGTATTCTTCCATTCTGTTCTTTATGTCACTGTGTCCAGTGGCGGATTCAGGAAAGATGTCCAGTGGGGGTCGAAATTTATCAAACCGGATGTACCTAGTAAAAAAATAATTCAGCGAAATCTTTTATCTGTTTTTTTTTTTTCCTACACTAAAACTTAATACCAAATATATTTAGATACAAAGATAAAAATTCACCGGGTGCAGTCGCCCCCGGTGCAGGAGCTATAGATCCGCCCCTGACCGTGTTACTTTCTTCTATTTGAGTTACTCCATTATCAGCCCATGAGTGTCCTTGCTATTTATTATATTATGAGATAGAATGTCCAGCTGATGGTAAAGCATTTTTTATTTTTTCGCAGTAACATGGCTGAAAATTCTTTGACGGGTTTTCCTTTTCCTTTTTATTTTCTGTTTTTCACTGAAATGGATTAGCTGGTTTATGATAGTCGCGAGCTCACAAATCGACTATTGGTCTGAGCAGTTTTTCTCATATGCCCTAAATTATTCAGTTAGGAGGAAATAATTGTTTGACATCAAGTTCACTGGATTGTTCTCGATCTTTATAGATACTCTTCTATTATACATCAGTGGATAGCCACACACACACAAAAAGAAAAAAGAAATCTGAATTTAATCTTTGGCGTTTCTTGCAGAGGCGGCTACTGTTGTTCCTTATCCTAGTAGAGTTCAATGCTTAGCGGAGTCACTATCAGAATTGCCTCTTTGGGTTTTGAGCATTCTGTTGCTATTACAGGTATGGGATAAAATGCTCATCAGAATGTTTATCAGATGCTTTTCACAGTAGTCCTCAATTTAACCACTGTATGATCAGAATGGTCGTTTATTCGAACTCACTTTTATAATTTACTGGCTGTTGGATTGTTGTATTTTACCAGACCAAGGTGAGGCCTTGAGTTGGGGTGGAGGAGCATCGGGAAGACTCGGTCATGGGCACAAATCAAGCATACTGGGATTTATAAAAAGTAACAGGTTATTCATTTGTGTTGTGCAAATCTAGTTTTCTCTTTATATTGGATTGCCTGCCTAGCATCATAAGATTCTTAACGTTGGAGGTTCAGTGGTGTTCTAAATTTCCAATTGCATCACTTTACAGTCACCGTTTTTTTTTCCTTTCAAATAAAGCGACAGTACTGACTGGACAGCTTTGCAATTATATCTTCAGCGAAAGGTTTTGCATTCCTTTAAAGGTGCTTGCAAGAATGCTTTGTGGTAGAATCAGATTTACATTAGCATGGACTGAGTAGTACTGGTATTGCTGAAATTTCCATGATCTACACAATTCCCTTTATGCAACTTAATTTTTTGGCACAAGCAGCTACAATACCATAGCTGCTTAAGAAAAAAAATGATCCCTTAATTACCTAATTTTGTTTGCAAAGCACCGAGGTTACAGTGGTAACCACCAATCTTGGACGAGATCCCATATGTGTGTAGATAAAGGGAGAAGATAATGGAGCAAAAGCAGATGGAGGTTAATAATTCTCCACTCAAGGTGGTAGTAGTTGCGTGACAGCAAGCATTTTGGTGATTTTGGTGTAGATGCGTGTGATGATTTGAGAAAGCATTAGCTCTTTTTCAACATTCAAAAGTTTGACAAATTGAAATGGCACCAAATCTGACTCAAGGCTGTGTCACTTGCTTAATGTTTAAGCTCAAAGCAGGACAAATATGATGAGGCATGGCACACTTTTTAAGACATTTTTGGCGGATCAATTTGAAATGCTTGGAAGTTGGCAACCCAGTTTATCAAGTTCCTTATGCATATATCCTATAGATGATTTAGCATGGTGAGTAAAAAGGAAAACATAAAAGGAAGAGTGGGAAGAAATGGTCACAGAGTTAATCGGCAGGTCTGCGATCTTGCCAACAGATATGGGATAAGAGGGCCAGTGGGCCCCAAATATTTAACAATATACTGAAGAATAGCAGCTGATCATTGTTTCCTTCAGTCTGGGAAGTTGAAATAGCTCTACTTGATTAAACACCATGGACTGTCATCTAGTTTCTCTCCTTGCATTTTGTCACAGAAAAGCAGAAAGAGAATGTTTTGCAGCAACTCTAACCAGTTTTCTGTAATGCTACATGTTTTCACATCAAAAGAATTGTAAACAACTAAGTACAGGCGCTACGTGGCGGTTATAAATGTGGTTTGCCCGGTATTAAGGTGCAAAGAAGTTGATAATAACTCTGAATATTCTACAGGATGAGACATGTATTGATTTCCGCATAGCTCTTCTATGGAAAGTGTTAGGTGATTGCAGTACAAGAAGCCTAGAACTTCCTTTACAACAAGGCTTATTAGAGGGGCTTGATTCAAATGAGTAAATGACACTTGGTGTGGCTCTGCTGGGTCGAGTAAGAATTGAAGGAATACATATGCATGCCTTAAACAATGGCTATAAGATTGTGAATGGATGTTGAATGAAATTGAAGATTTAAAGAAACAAGATGAAAGAACTCTTCTATTATTTTCTTGATTAGAAAAATAAGCTTGGTTTAAATAGTAAACCAATGAAACTCAAGAGATTTAAGTAGAAGACTTAACTTATGCTGCTGTAATAAACAGCCTTCTTACTAACTAACATTTAAAGCTGACAGCTAGGAACAGCCCATAACTCTATGTCGGATAAAGAAGCTGAAAAATACAAGTAATACAAATAGATGACCTTTACTTGAACAACTAAAATTATTATCCCAATATTCCAATATTCCTACAGTAATTGATCTGGAAAGTGGTTTAGGACATGCAATTCACTGAAGAAAATTTATTAGAGCACAAAGAACACAAATTATACACCATAAATAGTTGTGGCTATATTGCATAACAGAGGACGTACACTTTTCTTTGGAACTACATTTTGAAAAAAATAATGCACCACCAAAGTTGCTTTTTGACCTGGAAAGTAGCACATAGAAGTATCCTAACCGGAACACCTTGATAAGAAGAAGGCAGGTTTTATTTTCTTTTTGGATCATGGGGAAAGGTTGGCTTTATGAATGGGATGGCTGTAATGCAAGTAAGGAGTGAAAGCGTCAAATCATTTGTTGCTCCAGTCCTTCTATATACAGCGGTTAGTTGGTTCAACTGCCATGTTATAAGTGAGAGCTGTTTTTCTTGCTGGAGCTTGCTATAAGAAGAAAGAGATCTTATACAACCTGTACTGTGGCGAAATTTTGGGTGATAGGTAACGGAAGAGATTTGCTGGTATGGAGCAGAGAAGACAGTTCAGCTTCTGAACAACAAACTCTGAACAGTATTTCTGTGGATAAGTGTGCAATAGCTTGTTAATGTGAATAATGTTGTTGAGGCATTGTCGTTTGAAGAAATGGCTCAGATCGTGTTTAGCAATTGTGTTTTTTCTTCAATTTTACTTCGCTATAAAATTTTAGGGCTTCTTTGAAAGGGCAGTGCTGCCCTCTTGGCTTGCATGTGTTTTATACATAAATTTAGGGAAAAAGATGCTTTCGGTTGAACACTGTATTATTTCAAAGAACTTCATATTAAGGAATATCAAATTGATGCTGCTTATTTACTTCATAGCTGAATATATGCATGATACCGTATGTACTGTGTATAATGCATCTTTATCATTAGTTTTTTTCTTCTTCTTATGCAGTGAATATACACCACGACTTATTAAGGACCTGGAGGGAGTGAAGGTACTCTACCCCTGGAATATTTTAGTTCGTATAGACAATGAACTTTTATAAGCTTGTGTCTTTGATGTCTCATCGCGTGTTAGTTTGTTTTCCTTTTGTTTTTTTTTTTTAAAATAGATTAACAGTGTCGCTGCTGGAATGCTGCATTCTGCCTGTGTTGACGGTATGCACTGTATTTTTCGTGCCTGCACCAGCTTTTGACAGATTAATTTTACTTTTTATTCTTTGTTTGGAAAATGCAGCAAATGGCTTTGTCTATGAGTTTGGAGAAAGAGCAAAGCAAATATTGGTAAGACTTGAAATTAGTATGAAACAGCTGATTGTCGCTTCACCTCTCTTTGTCAACCTATTCTTTTATGCTTTTCACCTCATCATCATATTATAGGAATCTGTCTCATTGAGGGTAACTTTTATTTATGTAGGGTTTTGAAGAAGGAAACAGCCTAACAGCCCCATCTCTTATGGGGAAACTGCCGCCATCTGAAGAGGTTGCATGTGGTGGTTATCACACGTGTGTCATCACGAGTATTTCATCCTATCTTAGAACGTATCATTATTTTTTTTTTCAATCATGAGAATATGATGTTGTCTATCACTTAATTGGTCTTTGAAAGTATTCAGTTCGGATGAAGCGGCATTCCACTTTTCGTATATTTAATCTGAATTTCGGAGCGAAATAAATCATCTAGTCACATGTAATGCTTTTTCAACCCTTGGGTTGTTTGGTAGTTGTATGATTTAGAATAATATTATTTTATATATTGTATTATAGTATATATTGTAACACAGGATGCTGGAAGGCCAAGGGTCCTCTTATTCTGTTTTAAATAGATGTAAATTGTTTTTAATTGTGAATACGAAAAATATTCTTCTCTTAACATCTTTATATGACACCTTAGAGAACAAAAATTTTACTCCTGTGTTTGACAAGGTGGTGATACATATTTTAAAAATTTACTGTAAACAATTTTTAAATGCTGTCCATGGCTTGATGTTTTTTCTCATGAGTAGAATATTCAATGCCTAAAACCGAGTCAGCATTATTAAAAACAAACATGCAAATGCGGTTGAATTATCAAATGCACATCTTCTAAGCGGTAAGTTTGAACATATTAAGTATTATTTTTTTTTTTTTTTGGATTTTTTTTTGTTTGTGAAATGGTATTAATGATTTATTAAAACTGTGGTTTGCTATTCTCTGGTTCTAGCATTTTCTTGGCCTGAATTCAGTTTCTGATAATGGTTATACCCCACACAAGCTTTTGTTATCTTTTGCAGTATGATATCTGATTTTGCTTTCAGGATTTACTTGTTCCTTATGATTTTCTTCAACTGTATAGGTGGCGGCGAACTGTATACATGGGGCACAAATGAGAATGGCTGTCTTGGTATCGGGTAATACTTCTTTGCTGTATTATTTAGAAAGACTACTGTTAACATTATGTTTATTTTGATTTCTTTTTGTTGTTAGCGGACTCCTTGGGTTTTTTTTTTTCTCCTGAAATTTCTGCTTGATCTATCCAGATCTACTAGTGTTGCTCATTTGCCTGAAAGAGTTCAAGGTCCATTTCTAAGGCATCCGGTTTCTGAGGTTTGTTTTAGTTTCTCTTCACATCATGGAAATATATATAGACAATTGCTTCTGCAAATGGAGGAATAATATCTTGAGTATGAAGTTTTTTTTTTCCTCAGAATTTACCTTTTTAACGTCCTGGTCTGTTTGAAATTTCTTCTGTCCTTACCCTTAAGCTTTTCAGATTGAAGTATATACTGTAACTTTGTGTTACATGTAGTCTTTTGTTCTAGTATGATATGAGTTACACTTTGCATATCTAAATCTTAATCCATATTTATATCTAAAATCTATGATCATGAACTTGGGAGGAGAAAAAATGAACATAAACTCTCTGATATAGTTTTATTTTCCGATGTTCAGGAAAAATATTTGTTTATTCTTTTTGTTCATTGTTTTCCCTAGGAAACATTGTTTCACTACATTTCTTACATGGAGACTATGAGTACCATTTTAATTCCGACTTTTGGCAGGATTCTAGTGAAATCTTCCTTAGGCTAAATCCGAGTAAGGAATCTCCATCCCCTGTTCAGAGCCTGAGGGTGATGAGATTAGTATTAGTTTTTGGTGATGTCGAACATGGTGTCAATGTTGTTTTGCTTACAATACTAAGAAAATAACAATAACAATAACAACTACTACCCTTCAAAAAAATAAATAAATAAATTACCAGGACTATATATTAAAAAAAAAACCAAAACAAACAAGCAACAACAATAGCAAGAAGAAGAACAATTACGATAAGCGATAACAATAAGAATGTATTTGATTGTTATTGGTATTGTTCTTGAAAAAGGATGGCTTATCTTGAGGGTGAGTGTAAGTAGTAAAATTGATTGTTAGTGTTATTGATTCATCCATTTGAATCTCAATAAATTCTATACTGAGTGTCACAATCAGAAGAGAATATTTCTTATTATGTCTAAATTCTAGTGTTCTTCGTGTCTCGGTCTGATATGGTAGATGTCAGTAGGTTACTTGTTTTTAATACATGTTATTTGACTGTTTGATTGAATTAGGTATCTTGTGGGTGGAAGCACACAGCAGCAGTTAGTGGTAAGGAATTCCTACTGCGTGGACAATCTCTTTTTACTTTCCGACACCTTTGTGTCTTCCATGTATTGTTTAGAAATCCGCTTCATGTTCACTGAAGTTTTTCACCACTAGTGTAAGGCTCTCTTACATGTCTCACACTTGCGTACCATCTTGATGACCATCCTTTAATTTTAACCTCTAATGACTTTGTCCACAAACACATAACAAAAATAATGACGTGTAACCACGCCTAGTTATATGTCGTCAAGTGTTCGTTTTATATGTCAAATTCTCTGTTTCATAACCATGCCTAATTGCTCATATCCAGGGGCAAAGTTTACTGCTGGGGTTGGGGAGGCTCACACGGAACATTTTCTGAAGATGGATATTCTTCTGGTGGACAACTGGTTTGTGATTTCTGTTCTCATCCGTATTCATTTATGTATTATGCACTACTCGGTTTTCCTGTCTCGGATCGCTATTCATATATGAAAATTTGCTTTCTATGATTTCTGCAATGAAGTTTTTGATCACGAACTTTTGGATCTTTACTTGTTTTCTTATTTTGTGGCACATATCTATAGAACCCTAACTTGCAACTGCAAAAGGTCTGCATTATGCAATACTAACATCCTTTGATGTTTTGATCCAATTGCTGAATGAAAAACTGTGAATCGAATCAACCTTAGTCATGTAATAGTGATGTGAATCTCTTCAATGAATATTCTTTGACAAGGCGTCTAGGTGCGGCGTATATTGTCTCTAGAAGTCTGTAAAATAGAGAATTCGTTATAAGATGCTAATGTGAATACACTTATCATTTTGATTTCTTGCCCAGGAGTCACAGCGATGATGTTGATTACATTGAACCTAGAATTGTAGCTTTTGAGCAGTCCGTGAAGGCATTGCAAGTTTCTTGTGGGTTCAATCATACTGGGCGATACTTGAATGCACATGAACTAACATTTCATATATATATTCCAATGGCAAAAGATTTTACGCTTAATTGCATCTAAACTATCCCAATCCTCTTTGGGAATAATAGAAGAAGATCGTAAGCCGTTCTTTCTTATTACATAAAGCCCGTATGTATCTTTTTCTACTGGTATTGGTCGGTTGAGGCCACGTATAGTTCACCCAGGTGTTCTATTAGGAAATAAAGAAATCGTGGCTGCTGCCTTTGTCCATGTAGCAGTGTCGTAAGTGGTATGGCGACCCAACATGATGAGATTAAAGTTTAGGCATATATATATATTTTCTCTTTCTTTCTTCTTTACGGCAAGGTTTAGGTAATGTAGTTTGGTGGTATTACACATGTAGTGATAACAGTAAATTTTTATGTTGTATTATTAGTATTCTGCAGCTATACCTGAGTTCACATATAGTCAGTAAGCAGAGGATACAATTTTCAGGAAGATCAAATATTGTATACTGTAGTCTGTAGATGTCCATTAAGATGTACTAATATATATCTCCTCCGTGGTGAATACTACCTCCGAGACTCCGTCTTCAAAATGCAAGTCCGTTTAGGACTTTTTACACAAATTAGGAAAATGGTTAAATGTCATTAATTATAGTGGTAAAAGTCTAGAATCTGCTTGACTCTAATTAATGTAATATTGTAAAGTAGATGGATTTATAATAAATTAGAGTAAGAATAAGAAAAATATAATAAATCTTTCTATTGGTATTACAAATGGATTTATATTATGGAATGAATCTGCAAAAAGCTTTATTTTGGGATAGAGTTAGTACTATAGCAAAGTCTTGAAGCAAGCCACGACCAAAGCAACTTATGATGAACCAGGTTGTCGTAAAGCACGACTGAACCAGGTTGTTATGATGAGAGTAGAGATAACCGACTAAGCAACCGATTAAGTAGGCAGTTGACAAGCAACTAAGCAAATAGTTGAAATTCTATAAATAATGTCACTTGTATATCTTTTGATATGAGGTAAATTATATGAGATTCTTCTAATCCTATGGCATGATACAACAATTGTGTCTTGTAAATTAATCTTAGACTAGTTAAGCATTAATGAAATAGTTTTACAACACATTAACAATATGCGTCTCTATCAACTAAGCCGTGTCATAAGATCCTCCCTAATTTGGATATCATTTTATGATGATACTCTCTTTATTGCTTTGTGAAGACATCATCCATGGTGGTAGAAGACGTCGCTTCTCTGTTCTTTACTGCTAGTATCTTAACCCTCCTCGTCAACTCAATTAAATATCTTAACCTTCATTGTCAGCTCAAATATCTCGATACCCTTCCTTATGAATTAACAAAAGGAACCCTACTCTCGGCAACCATCTGCCGTATGGTGAAATGTATGTCGCCGGAGAAGGTAAACCTATTCTCCTACTTCATTCATGCAAGGAAATGAATTCAATTTTGAAGCAATTATAGCAATAGCTCAAGTCTTGATGAGGATGGAAAAGCAAAATAATATAGCAACAATGGTTTCACGGAGAAACCTTCTTGCACTGCTGATGTGGGCAAGTTGGAAATTTATGGCATGCTTGTTACGCATGAATGAAATGAAATGTAATGAAATTATAGGTATGAAATAGAATAAATATATGTGAAAGAATGAAATGAAATAAATCCATATTAACAACAAATCGAGTGAAGAGTAGGGCATGGTAGTAGGGTAAGAGCAACCGTAATGGTGTTGAAAATAGATTCCTTCCACACTGAAAAGTTTTAATACATGGCAACTTTGTATTGGTTTGACTTTTTTTAATAGAAGGTGAAGAAAAAAAAAGACCGAAAAGATGGCGTAATGGCTGAAAAATTATTTGGCTTCTATTTATCATTTTTTTTCTTTCTGTAGAGCTTTTTTTTCACATATTTT